>VZTL01035963.1:2379-23691 GCA_013400535.1 Scopus umbretta | reverse complement strand
GCAGGAGGGCTGGCGTTCTGTTTGAATTCTTTTTGTTGTGGGTGGGAGGAAGGAGTTTTAGTAAGATACTGTCTGTCCTTGTCTTCTCTTTTAGCATTGGTGGGGTAGGAAAACCTGGTTTGATTGCCAGGCATATTGAATTCCTTGAGTCAGGGGCTTGGTGTACCGTGGATAGTAGCAATGTTAGAATCCACTCTGAGGTCTGCTGAGCCGCTTCACTGATGAGACTTGAGCTACTTCCTGGTAGGGCCAGTTTGGATGGAAGGTGTTTCCATGCATGTGACAAGTTCGTCTTTGGAAGGCACTGGGCAGCTAGCTTGTTTCGCACAGTCTAACAAAGTTATGATATAGACGTGACTTCTCTTCACTCCTGGACTGGTTTCAAGATCCTTTTGTCATGGAGTGGTTGTTATGTAGAGAGTTGTTCTCTCCCAGGTCATCCAGTGTCTTCATTATGTTGTTTATGCGCTTCTCTAGGCACGCTTGTGGAGTGTGTCTGTTGAAGGGTGTCAACACTTCACTGTATGAGCATATTAATTAACTCTTGATATCTTGATTATAGACATGAAGCCCCAAATCACTTTGGTTATTTAGAGGAGCAGAACCTGGAGGGGGCTTGCTATATTATTAAGGATGCTCTTTGTTGTTTTAGGAGTCTACTGGCAATTGACTGCACTGTAGACTCAGTTCATCAGGCCACTTGTGGCTTCCTTTGGGACTTCATACAAAACATCCTGCCTGTGCTTCAATTTCTCCATTGACAGAGCAGGGACAACTCTTACATAGTCATAGCAATAAGGACTTCTCGGCTTAGAGTTGCTATGAAGTTGCTGAGATGACATATGTTATAGAAATGTATCATTTTGTTCTGACAGAAATGCAGCATTACTGTTCCCCTCATAATTCTCTTTAAGGAGAGAGTGTCAGGACTTTAGCACTGATAGCAGTTCTCTTATTGCATCACCGGGCAAGTTCTTGCTACTTGTAACAGCATAGTTTCCATTTGTCATGACAGACTATTTCTAAGCTTTGCTCATTATTAGGACTGGATTATGTCGCTTTATTTGTTTCTGTAGATGCTTTCATCAGAAATCAAGTACAGATGTAGCAGATTGGCAGTAGATCAGGTTGAACTACCCAAGGTTTTGCTGAGACTAAATAAGGCTTAAATATTTTCATTCTGTTTCCTCTTCACCTTACTTATCATGCTGGCATTGACAGAAGCAAGGCTGCCTTCCTGAGTGTTGATCACCCCTCTGCAGAGTCAGTAAGTGCTGTTAGCAGTGTTTAAAATACAAGTGACTTGTTGATGCAAGAGAGAGACAGGGGTTTGAATAGCTAACCCTCCTTGTTTTGGTAAGCCTATTAAGATGTCAAGTGGCTCATATGGTGGACAGGATTCTGAGACCTGCAGTAGCACAGCCCTGACATTTGGAATTGGCAGCCAGCCCTGAAGGTAACAGTGCACTCTGTTTTCACAGTCATTCTCCTCACAGGTCTATATCTGGTAATAGGCTGCCATTGGCAATTTGCATGGCAATTTGGACTAATTGCCACCAGCATTGTCACCTATCCCAAACAATTCATAATCAAATACTGCCTCTCTGCATCTCTGAGCAATTACCATGTGTGCAACAAGATGTGTTATAATGGACCGTGATCAGTAAACAACAGCATTGTACTGACTTTGGCCTTCTGCTTCTTGAAGAGTGCTGGTAGAAGCCAACATGCTGCAAGACATTGGCTACCTCTGGCCCACAGAAGACATCCTTTGTTTTTGTGCACAGGAGCCAAGAATGAGGGATGGCTTACACTTGGAGTGGGGTGTGTGACAAAATACTGTTTTAAGGGCACTGATGCTCCCAAAAGTGCCTCACGGTGAGGCAGTTTGACTTTAGGCTGTCCTCTCAGAATGAAAGACACAATCTCCAGCCCCTCAAACTAAGGTCTTAGAGCAACGTAGGGTTTATGGAAAGTGCTGCTCTGATTTTTAGCAGTTGAGTCAGTAAAACAGCATGACTTGGCATCTAGTTATAGAAGAGGTTGGGGAAGAATATTGCTTGCCAAATATGCAAAGCATTTGTGTGATTTACTTCAGCAAAGATGTGAAATATATCCTACTCGGTCTGGACTAAGAAGGAACCCTGGGGCTAGGAAAGCACAGAACTTTGAATAGCAAATGGAGATTAGAAAAGTTGTGAACCCCCAAGGAGATGCCTTGTCTCCCACCTGCTTGAGGCCAGCCTGTGGTGGCAATAGACCTCCCTCTGGATTAAACCCCTAGGACAGTTCTCTCTGTACACAGTGGAACGATGAGATTTGACAGAAGATGAAAGTGAGTTTAGGCTCCTGTTTCAGAAGAGCTCCTGCAGTGTTTTGCTGAATGCAGAATGCTATTGGAACTTCCTGATGCAGTTAGGGCCAGTGCTGCTTTTCTGCTGATAGGGATGTCTCTGATTTGTGATACAACTTAGTTACGCATGAAAATAAAATGTCAACTGTTTAGTATTGTTTGTGTCCTTAAAGCTCTCATAGGAGACATCTCAAACACTGCAAGCTAATTAACTGCAGATACTATTTAGTACCAAATCGTCGTATCATCTTCTATATATGGACTTTTGACTTCTGAAAGCTGTAAGTTAGAATTTGTCCTTTTACTTATCTGGGGTTAACCTTCCTGAATACTTTCCCATGAATTATTCAAATGACGAGGAGAATAAAATAGGCCAGTATACATCGAAATTTGGTTCAAAGAGGTTACTAGAGTAGAATTTCTTTGCATTGCAGAATTCTGTCTCCTTCCAGGAAACACATGTACCAGGGACCTCAGTGAATCAGTCAGTCTGCTATGGAAGATCTTGTTCGGTACAAGTGAGATAACTCACTCTCAGATATGCAATCTAAAACTGCATTAAAATGTGTTTAGTTACCCACCTCTTCACAGGGCACATGCAGCATTCCTCTTTCCTTTTTATTACATGACAATTTTCTGATAGCAAAACAAGAGAGAATTGATTTGCACAAGAAGTCAGGTCCGGTCCATGTGAAGAATGTATCACTGGAACACTGTGACAGAAATGTGTGCATACTGTGAACATAAATTATGGAAAAACTGCACCTTCTGGACAGAGATCACTCCACCTCCCTCATTCTCTAAAAAGAAACTGCAGGATCCTAGTGCATGGATATAACTGCACTGACACAACCTTGGTAAAGTTAGTCGTGGATCATACTTCATATCAGTACCTCAGCAGATCTGCTTTCCCTTCATCAGCTCCCTCCTTTTTCAAGGGTCCTGGTCTTATTCCTGTTAAACAGAGATGCTTCTTTATTGCTTTTGACATGGGGTTCAAGAATTCATTTATATAAAAATGCCCTGAAATCAATGGGTGTTTTGCCATAGAGTATGCCAGGTTCATCTCCTGACCGTGAAAGGTTTATCATCACTACATCATCAACAAGGCAAAGAGGTGTGATAACTGCTGGCTCAAGGGGCTGTGGAAAGCTGTGGGCCTGGCTTAGAAATTCTTCCAGTGTGGAAGTGACTTTGGGGTGAAGCTAAGGTTCAACAAACAGACTGTTCATGTAGTTACCTCCATAGCATGGGTGTGCCTTGATGGCCTAAGCAGTGCATACTTCTAAATGTTAGAGAGCCTTCTTAGACTATTCTTTTGAGCCCTACTTCAGAAACCACAAGTGTCTGGCTCAATAAAATGTGGGAAATGAGCAGAAAATTTTTAATAATTGTTGTGAAAGTTTATTCAGCTTCTTAACACAGCTGGGAGCTTCTATACCATACATGAGCTATGGAGAGTTTAGAATGAAGTAGTTCCCCTTCTAAGGTTTGAACATGTTTCAGAAGTAAAATATGTTGGCCATGAGCACACATTACAAATGACTGTATAACAGTTAAGCCCAGTCACCTTCACTGCGTACAGGCCTCACAGATTTTAGCAGTCAAGAAACAAAGAACTGAGTCTGTAATGCTGTGTGCCTTTTGATATTGATCTTTGAAATGGGGATGTCTTCCTAACTCATTCTAGTCCTGTCATGCTGGGAGCAGCTCTGTGCTCCGATTGCAGGGAAATGTGGTGGAACAATGCTGGCTTATGCTTGCTGAGAACAGGAGTACAATGCAGTGGAAGTTCCCAAGATCCTGGCAGCTTAGCTAATGGACATTGCATGTCTTTATTAGTGTTTGAACATCTGTTTAGTTAGTAAACCCCAAGAAGCAAGTACCTTGCTCTTTTTAGGACAAAACTAATAATGTTTGAACAACTTGTTGAAAATGTTTTGGCCCAACATTGTTATAGCTAGCCCAGCTGTGTTACAATAAAGCCAAGCCCTTTATTATCTGAATGGATGGATGGGAAAAAATATTTCTTATATTATAGCCAAATACAAAGCAGCTGAGTTACTGGTCTTCTGAAACATGGGTCATTCTTACTATGAAGTCATGTTCAAAAGGTCTTTCTATCCCTTACCATCCAGAGGAAATTGTCCACTTGAGCCAAAGTATTCTCTGCTTCTGAATGCATGGCCAGGTTCTGCTTAGCAGCCCCTTGGCTAGGACAAGCGAGCTGTTTACATGGGGAGTGTCTGCTAAATTCTGCTCCTTTGTTGAAAAGGTGCAGGTGTGGTAGATGATGGATGGGTCAAAGGAATGAGAAGAGAGTTTATCCTCTTTCTATTAGTATGTTTGTTTTTCCACAGCTCTGATTTGGTCTAGCCTATGAAGTTCCATGAAGTCAAAGGAGTCTTTAGGTATAAATTTCAGTCCTTAGGTCTGAAGGGGAAGACGTTCTGCACAAGATCTGGCACAGGGTTAATAGAGAATTCATCTAACCAAGATGTGGTCTCACAAATGGCAACACTGTGTCAGGTTGGAAGTTTTGACTTGGATTGAATGATTAAACATTTGCAAAGACATCAGTAAGAGTAGCTAGAATTTTACGGAGCACCGAATAAGAAACAAGCTGAGTTTGATCTGGATGTCTAATGCCAGATAAGTTACTCATGTGCTTCTCTCAGACTTTAATACTCTTTCTTGTTTTTAAAAATGGAAAAAATGGAGCAATGTCACCTCAGAACCATTTTACAAATCACAAGAGTACTGGATAATTTTGTCTTAGCCTTACAACAGTATCCTTCCTCCCTTTTGAAATTCTGCAACCATATTTGACTGTTTTGTCTGCACTATCCTAGACATCTTTGCTGCTCTTGTCAAGCACATGGCTTAGTTGTCTCTTGGCACCAATTAGGAATCTGCCATATCTTTTGTCTCTGACTTTGTTTTTAAATGATAAGTCTGAAGAGTTTACAGTTCATTTGAGTATTTGTGAGGTGTCCTCATCTCTCAGATATTTAATGACCATATTAGGGAAGCTCTGAAAGCCCAGAGAATCTAGTTTATAGAATTAGTTCTGAAAGTTTAGCATGCTTACAGGATTTGAAAAACAACTTGATGGCTTGCATTTTATGCAAAGCTGTAAACGAAGAGGAGAGTAACCAAAGCTTGGCTGGTTCACAGATATGAATACATTAATAGTATCTCAAGGGAAATGCAAGAAAAGGCCAGTGATTCAGGTTCATGGATAGCATCTATTCTGGCAAGTGACCTCTTGGAGTAGGTACAAAGATACATAGGTCATGCTGTTGTACTACTCTTTCACCATCCTGAGTGACACCTCTAAAATGTGAGGGTCCAACATACCAGTGCAGGATGAGGAAGCATTGATGATAATGATAGTGCTCTTCCTGTAGACAGAAATTCTGAGAGATGTTCTGCACAACCTGAGCAGGTGTGCTCCATTCTTAACTGGATTAGCATTATGTCTCACATCCTGTGGGACATTTAGCTATGAAGTGTATCTGCCTCTGCATTTTGATAGAAACCCAATGAATAGAAGGACTTTCAATGCAATAACAAGATTGTTGTGGTTAATCTGTTACAAGGTATTTGGATTTTTAAATAGTACCAGGATCTTTCTATGCATTTTGATTTTTGCTTTCTTCTGAGCCTTTGATAATGTTTTCCAAACTTACTTTCTGTAGTAGCCACAAAGAAAGCTGAGGTTCTTAAATATTCATATGGTTCTTCAATTTGGGGGAAAAAACCAAAAACACAAACCAGAGAACCCCCGGAAGAAAACAAAAGAAGCAAAAAAAAGAAAAAGGAAATAGCCCTTTAAAGATGGCTACACCTACTCTGCAAGGTGATGGAACAATTACAGCTCTTCTGCAGTGGAAGTGCAGCGCTCGCTTTTGCAGAAAGTGCAGGTACTTATTGGTTCTGGAGGATGATGCTGACAGCCTGGGCCTTCAGAGGCAATAAATAAGGCTTCTAAAGGGAAGTCAGTCTTTAGGAATGTGAGAAGTAAACACTGCCTAGGCCTCATGTATATTTACAGTAGAAATACTCACATGAACACTTAATTGATCTCATGTGGGGACCTGGAGCAGCCTACCTTGTGCCCAGGAGCACAGTGCTGACATAGCTAGGTAGCAGCTAACTCAGGGCTTGCTCATCTATCTCTCAGTAGCCCTGTGTTTTGCAAAGTAGGCATTCCCAGAATGTTACTATTTTTTTCAGATGAAACCTAAGATTCCTGGATGCTGTGTGAGCTACAGCTGCTCAGACTTAACAGAAAAAAACTCACCTATTGTGGGAATCGCAGTCAAAGCACAAGAGTTGTCATGGCGGGGCCTTCTGCATTCAATCCGCATTTAACTTGCAACTGGTTAGTGTCCCTTAACTGCACAGGGAGGGCAACCCTCCTTGGAGGTGGGATCAAATTCTCTTTCGTGCCTGCTGCAGAGTGAACTGTGAAAGGAGCTGGACCCAAGGAGAGCTACTGCTTTGACTCATGCCTTCTTTTTGCTCCTGAGA
Source organism: Scopus umbretta (assembly GCA_013400535.1). Taxonomy (NCBI): domain Eukaryota; kingdom Metazoa; phylum Chordata; class Aves; order Pelecaniformes; family Scopidae; genus Scopus; species Scopus umbretta. The sequence continues at coordinate 16,802 of VZTL01035963.1, read as the reverse complement.
AATGTCACCAAGTGTTTAGAAAATCATTCTGCTTGGCAGCATTTCAGCTTCTTATTTTATGACTCTCCCCTCCCTTGTCCTTTGATATTGTAGGCCTTTGCATTAAAATAGGATCTGTGTTTCGCCAGAGAGAATGCCTGGAGTATGGTGTAAAGTCATGTGTTGTATGTTCATGGTATTGCCACTTCAAATGTTCTTGAATCAGCATGTGGCTCCCTCCTACCCCAAAGTGATTTCATATAAAGAATCATGAGGGGTGTTTGTTTGTCATGTAAGAATATACGTTAGAATGACTCTTATTTGCCTTCTGGTTCTGATCCTTTCTGGTTCTTCAAGTTTTTCTTTGCACTGTGAGTGTCAGCAACTCCCTGATTTTATTTTGGGGGTGGGTTTTTTATTTATTTTAGGTGGAAGCTGAGATTTTCATGCAATCTTCTGGTTCCATTAGGTGAGGCTTTATGAAAACACCACACATTGTAAGAGCTTACAATACCATCCTAGATGTGCAGTGCCCAAGGGTGTATCAAACAGGGAGGTGGCACTTTGTGCTGTGCCCATTCTTATATTTTTATGCCCATTTTTATATGATTTAGAGGAGCTGCATAGGTGATTGTGGGCAATTCTGGATGGGTTCAAGCTTCAAGAATCCCCCAGAAGATTTTTCTTTAAACAAGACTGGATGTTATTACTTGACTAAAGCTATGTGAGAAAGCTTCAGTATTTTTGCAGCAACATTTTGGCACTTTTAGTTACTGGAACAGTGGATGTTACTAGGCTGGTATTTTGGCACCAGGGCTTTGTTGAAGACAGCATGGCTTTTAAAGACACTTTACAAGAAATGAATCCCTGTCAAAGTTTGTGCGTTTCGTGGTGGTCTGAGTATGAAGACCAAAGATGGAGTTTTTTGGTGCTTATCTTCATTCATAGGAGCAGACTGAGTCACAGCTGGGGCAGACTTTACGGGGAGAAGGACTCTTGAGCTAAAGTAAGCAACTTGCTGCTGTGCTCGTTAGCGGTCCAGCTTGCTAGAGGACTAGAAATACCAGTCATTGTACCAGACAAAACTGTAGCCTTGCTCACTGGCATTGGCACACCCAAAACTTCTGAGGAGAACTTGAACCAGTGCTCCCCCACGGTTTGGGCACCCATCACACACACGACCATGTAAGGGCCAAATAGTCATTGTTGGAATTAAAAAGGCTGTAAAATTCCTAAGAAAGGGCAGACCCTGCCTGAAGGCACAAGTATGGGGCTGCAAATGGAAGAGCACAATGCCTTCAGGCTGATTATCCTTGCAACTCTTCATGTAGCTCTCCCAGCTGTAGATATTACTTATGTTAATATAATTGTCTAATTCTTTTTGAAAGCCAGTAAAGCTATTTCCCTACAGTATTCCCTCCTTGCCCTGTGGTAATAAATTCCTCGGGCTGATTTTATGCCACCTTTTAAAAATTATTTTTATAAAAGAATATCTATTACATTTACTGCCTTTTTATAGCATGGAGCAAGATAAATCAGCACATCCCAATCTTGCTTCACAATTACTCATTCATTACTTCACTTGCAGGCTGAAATCAATCAGCTTTTCTTCTTTCCTTCTATCTTTTCCAGCTAAATATTCCTGTAATCTTTCTGTGTAACCTCAATGTATGTTTGTCATTTTTAGTCTCTTAAGTGTTGATTTGATTCAGTTGTCTAATCTTTCAAGGTTCCTCGGTATTATTTAGTGATATATTGGTTAGCGAGTCGGATTTTCTGCTCCAAGATTCTGACTGATTCTTCTGTGGCTGTTGCCTGGAGCATTATAAATCCCAGCCCAGGTAATGATGTGGTCCCCAGGACTTTAACAGCTTTCCATGTACCTGGTCCACGGCTGCTCCTTCCATTACTCCCTTCCTGTGCTTGAGACAGGCAGGAATTACCTTAAATCGTGTTTGTGAGGCCCTGCCACCCTTGGCAGTGTGCTGCATAGTCCAGCAGCAGCCAGAGCAGCCCTGAAACGGCCTTCTGTGTTTCCCCTCTACAGCATCCCAGAGCAGTACCCTGCAGTGTGTAGTAGCTGGAACTCAGAGTGTTCTGGCCCAAACTTTGATCCTCTGAGAGCTGCTGTTTAATCGGCTTTAGACTCCTAGAAAGGCCGCCTGAGCAGATGTTTTTTAGTGAGATGTTTTCAACCATTTTAAGGATTCAGTCATACCTGATGTAACTTTGCCAGCTACTTTGTCACTTGCAGTGTTCAAGCACAAGATACAGAGTTGGCAGGGAATCTCATGAGAATTTTTCTCATAGTGATTGCAATCAATTTTATTCCGTTATGTATAAAGACAGCATAACAACATGAGGTTTAAAGAAATATGAAACACAAATTTGTTCTTTAGAACAGGAACCATTTTTCTTTTCTTGCAGTCCTGATTGAGAGCCTTAGCATTTGCCCTTTGTTTTGCCAAGAACAGATCATATTTTTCAGGGTCTGAGTCTAATTTCTGAATTAGAAGAGCAACAAAGAGAAAAAGAACACCATTTATAAGTCTCAATGGAAAAATAAAATAGGCACATATGCAGATGCGGGGGGGGTGGGGGGGGTGGTGTAAGCACGTGCACAGACAAGGATAGAAGCAAGTAATGTGACTTGCTTCCATGAGACACGCTTGCAGTTCCATCCCAACATGGAGCCAATGTACAGAGTACACATCAGTTACACAGCTCGTGGACAGTATGCCTGTGTCAGCTTTTCTGTGAGCTGGTAGTGACCCCATGCAGTGCACCGTTCCTTTTCTTATTTCCATCTGTTCAGCATTTCAGTTTCTCAAATAACTGGAAGCCTGCTATTGATTTTTAGATGTGTCCTAGCTTTGCCATAAATTTTGTACAATGACCTCATACTGCCAGAAAAAAAAAGGATTTCAGGACATCTTCAGCCCAACATCTACCCTTAAATAAATTCAAGACGTTTGCAAATCATTGCAACCTATTTATAACCCTTTGGGAATGCCTGAGCTGAAAGAGAATCACCACCACCTTAGTGATTATTGATCTCTGCAGGGTAGATCTTTCTTTTCATGGGAGAATTCAGCCACTTTACCGTTTGTTCTCTATAGTTGGGTGTGTGATAGTTTTTCTTTTGGTATATGCATGGCAGCACCAAATCCTAACAGTTGTGTCTGTCTTTGTCCAGCATGTTGTGATTTCATTCGCAGGCAATGCAGTCTCTGTGTTAGACCAGACAGATTCTGCTCTGGCAGTGACACATCTGCCTGACATGCCCCATTGCTCCAGCAATCTACAGCTGAACCCTCTTTATGTCATTCCACCGTTCCTTTTCTCATTTCCATCTGTTTGTCGTTCCGGAGTTCCTTGAATAATGAAGACACAGTGATTGCTTTTGAGATGTGTTATAAGCTTGTTGTAGGCATTTTCTTTCCTTTAATAGCCCCCTTTGCCAGCAGTGCAGTTGGAGGATACAGTAAGGGGAATTGACAACTTATTCCAGCTGTTCTGCTGAAGCAAATGCTAGTGGCTCTTCTGCGTGTTTCCCTGCTTGCTGTCCGCATTGATTTTCTATTATTCTTGGCAGATATACTGAGGCCCATTATCGTAGCTACTGAAAATTAAGGGGGCTTCGTCCCTTGAAGTGTTAGAACAAGAGAGACTTTAGCATTAGGGAGATGAGGAAAATAACTGCTTGTATTTTAAGGGCTTATTGATATAAAATCTAAGGCAAAAAACTTGTTCCTGTTCTGAATTTTGCATGCTTCACCCTTTCCATGTTCATTGAGGTAAAATTCATTACCATAGTTGTTATCTGTGAAAAATTGTATTCACCGTGGAGTTAAGTCATGTGGCTGGATTTAAAGTCCCAGCTTTATTTACAGCCACTTAATGTCTGCCTCGAGCTGTGATAGAGATCTCTTACCTGAGGGCTCCAAGTGATTTGCAGAGAGGTCAGGTAGAAGTAAAATACTGTTCTCCTTGCGCAGTGTTCTTGAGATACAAAGGAAGGATGTGAGAGGAAAAGGCACCTGCCTTCCATGGGAGATAGGGTGCTGGCTGTGGCCAGGGTCAGAGCGAAGCAGTGCTGGGACCCAGCAAGGGAGGGATCCCTCCACCCCCCGGGGCTGCAGCTGCCGCCCCCCTCCCCACCTGGAGTACCCCTCTCTCTGACGGCAGCATTTTAATTTTCATCCTTGGTACAAAGCCCTTCATGAGTGATGCTGCACAGGGTGGGAAAATCATTCCCTGCCTTCTCCTTCTCTCCCCCTTCCCTGCTGTGGTTTCTTTTTTCTAGGCAGTTATATAGTTCTCAGCCTTTTTGAACCAAACATGGTGAGCGTGACCTTGGTAAGATGTTGTTGCATTATTTTCCCCCTCTCCCTGGAATGGGTGGCTATTGTTTCCTCTTAGAGAAGTGTAATCAACACAGTGCCCAGAGGCCAAGTCACTATGTGTTTGACCCTTGGTCACTGACCCACATTTCATTCAAACACGTTGGTAAATAGTGGCACTTCTTATGTCTTTAAGATTTATGTAACAGGCGGGGGAAGATTAGACTTGGAGGTATCTCTTACTATTTTGGGGCCTGTGCTGCCTGCCAGTTTTACTTCTTGAGAAGCGAGTGTTTAGTTTTGTGAGCATGAAGCGTGTGATTCATTCTCTTCCTTGACACACTTTAATACATGTACTGAGCGGCGATTTACATGAGGATGCATTGAGGCTCTGCTTGAGCTGACGGCACTCGGTGCACTTTAATCTCACATGTGGAAAGAGGAAATGAGTTAATCTGCGGTTAAATATAGAGGTGATGAAAGAGGTGGGAAGGGGAGGGGTTGACTCTAATCTCACTTAGGTTGGGGTCAGTTGAGAGTAACCTCTGTATCTGGATGGTATTACTCTGGGGTAAGTCATATCTCACCTCTGCGGAGCTGACAATATTAGCTAATGGAAAATGGCGACAAAGTGAGAATGTGCCCTAAGCTTTGGCGTTGCTGCAGTGGTGTTCTTTCTGTTCATCCTCTACATGTTGGTGACACCTTCCCCGCCCCCCCTTTCAAGAGGTAACCAATGGATTGTTGGGGTAAGCAACTGTACGTTGCTGAAATTGCATCTTAAGAACCAAATCTGAGAGTGGATCAGTGTTGATCTACAAGCTTGGTTCTCCGTGATTGACGTGAAGATGTACCATGACTTGTTCCTTTAGTTTGCAGTGTATGTTTGTTTTCTGTTTATTCCTGTCCTCAGCTTTGAGCTGGAGATGCAGAAGAATTGAGAAACCAAAATACCTCCTCCGTAGAAATCCCCTTCTGTTCTCCCTTTATATGCACAGTTCTTAAACTCTGTGTTAGACTGAGAGCTGCCACTGACCATTCACTCCAGCTTCCTGCATGCCTACGTGGGTTGGGGGAAGGCTGCATTATTCTATTCCTTACTGGTAATTACTGGCTGCTTCTGAGCAGTTTCTCTCTGCAAAATGCTGCTGGTCTGCTGCCTGCCCAACCAGAAGACAGCCCCACCCGAGCAAAGAGGGGTGCTTTGCACCAGGCTGGCACTGCTGCCAGACAGGGTGCACTGCCTGTGTGGTGAAGTGGTATGTTGCCTGCACTGCGCTGGAGAAGAGCTGAAATGGATTTTGCTGACTCAATTGGGTAGGTAAAAGCAGACTTTTGGGCATGGGCTGAGCAAACCTGAAAGAGGAATTTCAGCAGCAGCCAAGAGTTGCTTCTCCTGAGAAGGCAGCTTGAGCTAATCTGTTATGTGCCGACAGTGTTTTCTCAACAGAGTTGAACCCAAGTGGTCAGTGTGAGGAATTTGCATTTGGAGATCACCTACTATATGGGTCATGTTTGTTGAGCAGTGGGTGAGGAAAGCCACTGGTTTACATGAGCTCACTAAGGTGAAAGGTCTGTCAGAAGAGTTCTTTTTCATATTGGAGAAAATCTAAAACAGTTTTTAGAGGTCGAGATCTACCCTGGAATGTACTTGTGCCTCTTCTGTTGACTTCACTGGGAATCACAGGCTTTTGCAGGATTTGGCCTGGTGTGTAGTTTAGTAACAGCATCACTGTTGTCTTCACTCTTCCTGTTGGCCCAAAGCAATACTCTGTGAATTGTTCCAGTCCATGGACACAGGCTGAGCTCTGGCCATCTGTCCCTAAGCAGTCCATATAGATTGCATACAAACAGTTTGTTTGGTAAAATTTAATAACCTATCCAAAAGCCAATAACATTAGAGATGGCTTATCAATAACAGGCTGATTATCGGTATTATTATTAATTGTAATTAGCAAAAATGTTACCCAAATCTGATCTTTGCTGCACTAGCTGAGGATGGCATTTTTGTTGTATTTGATACTGACCAAGCTAAAACTCACAAGATAGAGTGGCTCAGGTAAGAAATTTTTAAAAGATCTATTGATAGGTCTTCTTAGCTGAACCACAAGTCTTATGACTTCCAGCATGGAAGAACATAACCATATCTGAGTCAAAGAACAAGTATCAACTTGGCAAACAGTTGCTCAGGTTAAAGACAGGGACCGTTGTCCTCCCTTCCACACTGCTGCTTGTTGCTGTACCGATACTGATGGTTGACTTCACTCCTAGCTTTGCCAGCTGAAGAGTGCATGTGAGCACTGTCTGATCAGCACTTAGAAAATAGATGAGCTTAATTTATCTTTACTGGTTGTTCAGTTTAACTTGGTGGATTCTGCCTTATGTGGATTATGGAGTGCTCACATGGACACTTCTGCTACCAGCACTGTGGGGAGTGGTAACCTCCAGCAGGTGGGATGGTGACAAGCATCAGAAGTTTTCAATAGAAACACCTTCAAAAGATGGGTTTTTTAATTTTCCAGCCCTAGAGGCAGTATAGACCAGTGAAAAGAGCATTGTGCTGGGAAAGCAGGAGCTACAGTTTGTTCCTGGCACTGATCCTGGTGTTATGTGATCAGGTCAAATCACTTCTCATCCATGCATTTGTTTCCCCTTCATCTGTCTTGTCCATTTAAACTCCTTAGAAAAGGGGCTGCCTGTTCTTGTGTCGACAATGGCAAAATAATATTTTTATCCTGCTTGTCTTACAAAGCTGCTTAAAGTTGCTGTTTTCTAAATGGCTTTAGACCAAGTATTATTTGTTGGTTGGTTTTTTTTTTTTTTCCTTTCCAACCTTTTGCTTTTCCATTGCAAAGCTGGCCCCACACTGATGTGTTTATGTTTTCCTTGCCATTGTACTTGCTTTGATTTTGCAGCTCAGTGCCCAAAGCACAAGGTGCTGTACAAACAACACAATGAAGTCAAGCAGGGTCAGCCCCTTGCTCTTTTTACCTTGAAAACAATGTGAAACTCCTATGTTTCTTTTGCTTGGCACCTCCAGTTCTTGAGCTCGAGGCTGTGTGTGTGTCTGTTGCCCTCCTGTCGTGTTCAGGTGTGAGATGACTTGGACAGTGTTTTCCGTTGCTGCCTATGGGAGTGCTGAAAGCTGTGCTGTCTGCTTGGTGGTGTATGAGATCAAGCTGTGAAGTGTGGAAAATTAATGCAAGAATAGCAGTGTGCTGAGCTGATGTCCGTGTCTACGATGAGTTAGTTGTGACTAGCTGCCATTGCCAGGGCTCACAAATTGTACACATAGACTTGTCTTGCTGGATCATGCCTGGCCACTGTCTGCAACAAGGCATTTTCTCCTGTTTCTCACCTCTTCTTTTTGCTTTTGGCAGCATTCCTTTCTCCGTAGGGATGCAGTTTGAGTGTGGCCTGTGTCCAGCCCTTTTAAGAAGTGCCAGGTTACTAGCTGTTATCTGAGAAAGGGAGGAGCTGGATAGCTTGATTCTGCGCTACCAAAGTACTCTCAGCCACTGTATCAGCCCTCAGCATGACTAGAGCAGCCTCCAGAAACACCCGTAAAAGTGTGGACTTTAGTAGTTTTGTACTTTAGACTCATCCTCATCTCGTTTCTGCTATTCCCCTCCTATGTCACTCTGCAGAGCCCCTTACGGCAGGTTTGGGACAGACTGAGGCTGTAGCTTGCTGCATCAGAACTACACAAACTGCAGTTTTCCCTAAGCCACAGTGATTTATTTGACTGTGGATCTGAAAACTCTAAACTCAAGGAATGTTTAGAGTTAGGGAAACCCTTATTTAAAAAAATTCCCAAAACTCAAAGAAAAACAACAAAAAAACCCTGCCAAAACCACAACCCTGCAGGAAACCTCTTTACCAGCAGTGTGGGGAGGTTTTTTGTTTTGTGGTGTTTTTTTGTTTTTCTCCTCCGTTTGCTTGATTTCAGCGCTCACCTGTTACATTGCGGCATTCATTCAAAGTTTCCGTGTGGGAGCACTGATCCAGTTGTGTGCTGGTTTTTGTAGGTCGCTGAGCAGTTCAGTCGCCATCGGGGGCCTTGTGGACTCTTCCTGCACAAGTAGCCAGCACAAGTACCTTTTGCATTATTCAGTGGAAACTCTTTCAGCAGACTTTTCTGTTACAGTGGAAATCAAATTCTAACAGCAGATAAAGCCAGAACACAGCTGAAGTCTTAACAAAATTAAAAAATGTGGAAAACTTTTTGGCAGTGTCCTTTGTCTCTGACGCTGTCAGCTGCCCTAATTTTGCTGCCACTGACAGGAAGGGAACTTTTGTCACTACAGCAGTGGGTGTAAAGTTTGTCCAAACTGGATCCTTCTGTGAATCCTGTATTGATTTTTTTCACCAAAAATAGCTTCTTGCTGTCCTCCAGGAGCTAATGTGGGCCATATTTACAAGGGGAAAGTTTGAATGTATAGTTATCTCTTCTAGATTGGGGCACAGACCAGCCATAACCTGAATCCGTCTTCCTGTGTCTTGCTGCGCTTCCTGGCTATGTGTCAGGTTAGAGCCTTAGTTGTAGTAAATCTCGGCACCAAAGGAGTTTCTATCAGTTGCTTTTCATGCCACTTACTCTCTCTTCTCCCCCTCAACCTAGCTTTTAGTCCTTAGGATGAGTAATGAGTTCTCTGGTTTGGGCAGCTTTTGGTAGCTGGGACTTGAGCCAGCTTCAGCCTTTTGCCAACTCACAAGGACAGGGCAGATTGGGAAAGCAAACAAACTGTAGTTAATGACAGCAGGACAGCTTCTTGTGTCACAGCAAAACCAAGGCTTGACCTTACCACTGGAATATTAACCCTGTCTTGGACAACATTATAGGAAATTTTCTCCCCAGTGCCAGCAGTAAGCCTTTCAAACGTGTGTCCTTTTATTGATCCCTATGTACTTGTTGGAGATGGAGAAACTACTAGACTCCTGGACAGAAAACTCTTAATTTGTTTCAACTTGTGTTTTCCTATGACTATTCTAGTTTTATTCTTCTAGGATCATTGTTTGGGATATTAGTGGGTCTTGAAAGAAGTCTTGAGGCTTGTGAAAACATCATTGTTATTGGAGGTCTGTGAGCATGTTCTAAGATGGCTCCCAGGCAAGGTCCCTGATACTCTGTGAGAGTTTTTACCTCTGAGTACCTTGTATTTTCTCCATGTCATTTATGCCCCACCTGCACTGTTGTGAGGACATCTAACTGGTGAGGCTTATTGGCCAACAGGCTGGTTGTACCAGGCCCTTGGAGGTTCTGGTCTTGCATTGCTTTTTGAAAGAAACATGACTCCATTCCCCTCAGAGCTTGAATAAAACATGCACGAGGATTTGTTTGGTCATCCAGCGTAGGCACATAACTTTGCTAGTTGGTCTCCTTAAGTTCTTTTTAAAGTTGTTGAATACAGAGAAGTATGAAGAAGGTAATGTGGAGAGAGGCTGAGCTGCTCTCTGGAAGAATCCCTCTCTCCCCTCAGTACAGAAGAAGCTTAGGGTGATTGGCTGACTAGTTCTGCCTGATAAATGACATGATTAATGTTGAGTGGTGTCAATACTTACTTTATAAATCAAACTGCAAAGACATCTCACTAAAACCAGACTGCTGTTAATGTTATTGAGTGAAACAATAAAGCTGCACAGCCGTCTATCAAATCAATGTCAAATCTAACCCTTTAGACTTAATATTGGACTGGAGTTAAATAGTCAGATTTAGTAACTGTCAATGCATGCAAAAAAAAAAAAAAAAATCGTCCTCTGAATTCTGCCTCTGTGGCTGTCTGTCTAGCTGTGTGCCCTAATCAAGGAATTTGTCTGAAGAGAACCTGATGTATGTTTCTTAGTGTGTGTCTACTACCTGTCCTTCCTTCTGAGGTTTTTATTCCTGGCAGTGGGGAGTTACATTTTGTGGCTGTTCTTACCCCTAGCTCCTAGCCCAGCCTCTGCATCTGACAAGCCTATTTATGCATCAGGGATAGCTGCATAAGATGCGTATTCACTTCTGTTTTTCTTCGTTTTGCAAATACTAAATTAAGCTGAAATCAGCAGTGATTTACATTAGTAAATGGACTGTAGGTTGTAGGGAGGTGTGAGTATTTGTGCTATTCAACTGCCCTTGCTACTTGGGGAGGGGGGGGGTGGCGGATCTCTAGCAGAAAGGCAGGAAAACGGATGTGGTTTCAGCCCTCCCTGGAGACAACAGTAAATATCGGTTCTCACATAGGGGATGGTAGGATGTGGATCTGGTCAGCCTGGTGCTTATACTAACTATGCTTCCTACAGGCTAAGCAGAGGGAGTTGCTTCACCTAGAAGTAACATTATTACCATGAATGGCTGATTGCTTTGGTACAGCCCTCTCAGTAATTGTGTGGGACAGCAGGACTAGTGGCACTAATTGCATTTTCTTCCTCTTTGACTTTTGTAGGTATGTGCTGTTATGTAGCAGTTACATGTGAAGAGAAGACGGGCAGAAGTTGCTGTCAGAGGATCCTGTCATTCTAAGCTGGGTCTGAAGGGTTCAGCCAGCTGACTGGCGTGAGTACCTGGAAGGGGAGGGAAAGGAGCACATCACTGGAAGACCTCATCTTGACTTGTGGGACCAAAATAGCATCTCTGTCACTTGCAGTGAAGGAGTTTTTCTTCCTAGTAGCAGCCTACCTGGGTTGTGCAGCAGAAAGCTACATGTTGGTGAGAGCACCACTGTATTATATGGTTTTTTTTGGTAGGTGAGCCAGTCAAAAACTCTAGTTCTTGAAAGAGGATCAAACTCCAAGTGCTATTTTTGTGGAATCATGGATGCATTAGATAAAACACAGCAGTCCCAGCAAGGATTAAATTCATCTTTGCCACCATCAGATGTGTTCCCTGTTTATTATCTGCATTTGTGACATCCTTTTCTATTTATTTTGATGCTGGTGCCAGTAAATATTTTGTGCCTCAGTCTAGGTAAAAAACATATGGAGGTAGTGGGATTTTGGAATTGGAATGAGGATTAGGTTTTAGGATAAAGACCAAAGTTTAGCGGTTGGCCTTGAATAAGCTACAAATCCAGGTTTAGCACTGGTGCTTGCTTGCACAGCAATAGTGAGCTGGATTCATTGCCTCATCTGTAAGAGGCCATTGGGTTAAGTTTGAGTGGGTGTTGGGGTGTGTCGCTTGGCTTGGTGTAGGTTTAGAGCAGACAGCAGCTGTTGGACTGGGAACAGGGTTTGGGGGAAATTGTGGAGTTGATGACATGAGATAAGGTCAGATCCCTAGGGGGCTACTGGACTAGATTTAGGGTAGCTGCAGACAGGACAAATACTGGTGAAGCTGATTTGTTTTCTTTAGAGGAAATGATGTGGGGTCTTTGATACTGTTTGGTCTAAGAGTAAGTCCTGGGTTGAAAGAGACTTGACAGTTCTGAGATAAGGTTTGATTTCTTACTTGCCTGAGGCAAAGGTGCCTCAGCCTTTGAGAACTCTGCATTGAAGCAGAAGTCATAGAGACAATCAAGGCTGAGGCTCACATGTAAAGCTCTTGAGACCATTTTTTCCCCTTAGGATGACTCTGATATGGAGCCTGTTTCTGATCAGGAAGGCAAAGGTCCAAGTAGCAGTTACAGAAGACTGAATCTCTGGCATCCCAGAAATGGAAAATATAACTCTTTTGGGCTACTTCTTTTGTTTCTAAAAAGGCTGAAAGCATCAGGGGAGCAGTCTCTCCTGTCTGTCCCCTTCCCTTTCCTCTGCACGGGTGCTCTAATGGTCTCAAATTTCAGCTCTGTATGATCATCTCAACTCCTTTCCCATATAACACTGCACCTGATATTTGTCTCCATGCCAGAGTCACATCCATACTAACACTGTGATTCTCAAGGGTTGCTTACATCTCCTTCGGTGATACAGAGCCCTTCCAGTAAGGCTGCATCCATTTCCTGCATAATGAACATGCAGAAGCTCTTGTCAGCCTGACTGCACTGTCTTCTTTGAACTAGTCCTCTCTGAGTAATGAAAATCCAAGCTATTGGAGAAGAAGCTGGAGAAGCTTTTGGGATGTATCAAGCCAAGTTTTACGTCATTCTTCTCCTGCTGCCTTATAAGCAAAATCACACATACCCCACTGTTGAACTGGCACAATTACTTGGTCTTTTCTAGAGATGGAACATTTTATACCAGGCCTGAACGTGATCCTGTGTTTTGGCTACAAAATGGAGGGAAGCTCCCTCTCCTCAGTGTGGCTGCTTTAGAGGGAAGGGAATGTGTGGTACTTGGTTCTCCTCCAGCCAGAAAGACGCAGTCAGGCATTGGTCTGGAAAAAGAGCATCTCCAAGAAGCCTTGATTCTCAGAGACATGTGTGGGAGTTGCAGTGCTTCATGCTTGCACTATGGCTGACCTATCTCATCAACCAAGTAATGGTATCTCCTTTCCTTCTTCCCTTATCCCCAATGCCTGCTCAATCCTACTGGCTGTCAAGTGACATCAAGGCATGGCACATGTGTGCTTCAGGGAGTGCATAGCATTGAGTACCAGGGTCTGCATAGCCCATATTGGGGTTTGGAGGAGGATGACTTCTTCTTTAGCCCCTGTTCCAGGCTGAGTGGAGCTCTAAATGGCTCTTCTTACATTACCTTTTTTATGAGAGAAAATATTTGCTTTTTTGGAGGATTTTTCTTGGAGACTCATGGGAATGTGGGGAAGTGCTTGTATACTGCACTATTTTGCATTTGTTGTTTTTTAAGAGCTAATTAAGGCATTGTGTTGGTTTTTAATGTGACTTGCAATGCATGCTGCAGATCAACTATTCACTTCAAACCTTTAGTCTGGGCATCTGTCATTTAGCAGAGACAAAACAGTTCCGGGCCTGACAAGCTGGACTAAAGGCACAAAGAGAGTAAAAAGATATCTAGCCAATGCACCAGGAAACAAAGTAAGTCTATGAAAACACAGTGGGGAAATCTTGACTATATCTTGTGCTGTTACAGCTCAGGGAGGCAAAGTGTGGAAAACGCTACTGTGTAGGTCCAAGGCTCTCTCCCACAAAGGAGAAAAACTGCCCTTAGTGCATGCACAGAACTGTTGCAGATGTTGCAAAAGAGTTGCTGTTCTTAGTGATGGCCAGATTTCCCAGGGCCCACTGGACAATAGCTCTTGCCTTATTCAGTTCCCGAATTCATTGCTTCAAGTGAATGCTGAAGGTTACTCAAACAGGCTGCTGTAAGGTGCAACAAGTCTTCCTTTCGCTACTTCCCCTGGGGACAGAGCAGGATGCCTTCTAGAGAAGGGCATTGCCCAGGATGTGATTTTGGCTCCAGCCAGCTGGTCATACCAGCTCCACACCAGCTCTGCCCATCTTAGGCTATAAAAGATGTTTAAATGGTGCAGCACTGTGCCAGAAACCAGAGCAGTAACAGTGAGAGTGATTTTATAGAAAGCAGGAAGATGGAGGTTTCATTTTTTCCGTTGAACTTTTGGGAACAGATGGAGAGTCGATGAGGCAGAGATGCTGGAAGGGACAGTGTGTTTCAAATGTTTTCCTTAATGTCTTCCCAATCTGCTCATAGATTCAGTACAGGGCAGTTAGTATAGGACGTGAAAACCTCAACGCCCCCAGGCCTCCAGAGGTGGATGTTCCCCAAGGCCTGTTGAGCTGTGTTTCTGGGCTAGGGAACTTCTGATACAAAGGGTCATGGGAGCAGCTCATGGCCTGATGGGCAACATCTTTGTTTACTTCATTCCAAATCACCACAGTGAAGGGTCTGGACTTTCTGGATGGAGACAATGACCCAGGAGCATCTTGACTGAGCCCTGTACTAATGCTAATAGGCCAGTCCTGCCTCTCTAAATGGCCAATATTGTGGTGGTTTGTTTTTTTTTAATCTAGTTAGAAGCCAAGAAGAATCTAATTGGAGACCAGCAGTGCACTGAGCAGCCGTCATTATCATTACTTAGTCATGCAGTTGCTGTTTTTTTGCTCTGACAAGAAATGCTGGTGTGGTGGGAGGGATGGGCAAAGATCAGCTTTTGTCTTTGTCTCCTTGAAGAGGTTCAAGCACACTTCCTCTCAATACACCTATACTCAAGTGTTGCCCTTAGAGGACAGATTTAAAGTCAGAGAGGCC
>VZTL01035957.1:5116-23628 GCA_013400535.1 Scopus umbretta | reverse complement strand
GTTGAAAAGCCCTTGACTAGTGTTGGCACTAGTGAGCAACAACTAAAACATCAGTGTGTTATCAGCATTATTCTTGCGCTAAATCCAAAGCACAGCATCATGCCAGCTGGTAGGAAGAAAATTAACTCTATCCCAGCTGAAACCGGGACAGTCATTCCTCGTCTTCCTTCTATTATTAGCAGTGGGGTTACCCTCCCGCCACACCTATTCCTTTGCCAGTTGCATAGCCAAGCTCTATATATAGTTAAATTTTTATTCTTTCCCAATAAATCAATCCTTCTTGGCCCATTAGTCATCTTAATGCCAATCCTTCTGAGAACAGAAGGTCACTCTAGTTTCCTACTTCCAAGCAGAAGTGTTTACTGTAAACAGATTTCTCCTTTCAGTGCCTGCTCTCGTATACAGTGACACTTGTATTGTCACTGAGTGTCTCTGTGCAGGGATGTAGTGGTTCTTAAACTTTGTCATAATGTGTTGCTCTGTTGCAACAGTAAAAAGTTTCCAGGGCTCCTCACAAGCCTTTTTGCAGCCCTAGGGTTGAGCATCCATTATCCTGCAGACTGATTCTTCAAAGCCGCAGTTCCAAGGCAAAGCTAAAAGATCTTCTGAGGATTAACAAACAGTACGAGTGTTGAAAGCAACATTTGAAATAAAGGTTAGCTTTAATTAAATGAAGGCTGTTTGAATGGAGTCCTGTTTGTTTTTTTTTTTCCCTTCCCTTGAGTGCCCTCGGCAGTCTTCCGTGCAGGTAATGTTGCATCCCAAGATGGCAAAAATGGCTAAAAAGATGATATTTCTGTCGATGGTGCTGTGCTGATGCCCTTTCTGTCTCTGTCTTCAGCACCTTTGGATGCTGAGCTCCTGGGTGCAGCCTCGGGAGATGCAGGTGTACCTGTACCTGCGGTATCTGCCAGTGTCCCCTGGATGCAGGGCACGGTCCTATCCCGCCAGGCTGCAGCTCCTCTCCTAGTGCAGGCAGCAGGCGTTGCTGCTCCGTGCCAAGCGCTGCCTCCTTGTTGCTGGAAGGTGAAAAATTCAGGAGTGCAAGGGCTGGGACGCTGAGGGTGATGGCGTCTTACTCTGTTCTTTATCTTAAGGAAACAAGAACATGGCACATGTACATTTAAGGCTATAGGAAAAAGGTGGTGTTTAAAAATCGACTTGTGCGCTGTTTGTTTATTGACAGAGCCCCACCGGAGAGGTCGTGTTCGTGTTCCCTCGAAGAGCCCGTGAACCACTACGAAATGTGCCCTCGCTGCCATAGAAAAATGTGTCATTCTCTCCCACTGTCTCATTTGTAATATTTGCTAAGTATAACATGTCATCCGTACCTGGATGGCTGCCCTGAGCGCACACCAACTCAAAGACAGGGATAATGAATTGCAGATGTGGAGCAGGCTGTTTTCACTCATTAGCTTGATTTCTTAACCAACAGATTTAGCAAAGGATGTGTTTTCTATTGAAGACTCCGATACTGATGCTGTTAAATCCAAACGGCTCGTTATCTGATTTCATGAAAAAGCATCTGGAAACATTGCTTAACTTGTTGAAACATCTTTGTTCATTTGAATAAGTCAAGTAGCTGCTTTTTTTCGCTTTGACGTTTAAAAAAATAAAAGCCTGAAAAACAAACCGAGTGCTTCCCAGCTGAGACCTTGCAGGAGACATTTCGGCTATAGCTGCTTTTTTTCCCCAAAAGGAATAAAGCACTAAAAACTACCCTGTGTTATGACTGAAGAGAGCCCTTTCCATTCTTCTTGTGGCAGTGTGTCAGTGATACCACGGAAAGGGAGGCTTGGCATGGGTTCATAAATGAGTAATAATGTCAAACACATATGATTGTTTTGCTACTTCCTCCGAGTGGTTGAAGGAAGGAAGTTATGCATATAATTTAGCTGGGCTTCAGGAAATAGTTTGATACAGTTCTCTGTGGAGAGCAGCTCTGCAAGCCTAATAGCTAAAAGCAGAGGGTAAGGTAGCAAAAGGTGGCAGGGAAGGGAAGCAGGCATTTAAGAAAGAGAAAGAAATGACTGCTGGAGCATTGCAAAAATGACTGCACGTCTCCTTTGGCATTGATCTGTGGGAGAGGGAGGATGTGTGGAAGTGGAGTTGGTCTGATCCGTGGAAGTCCCCTAACGCCTTGCACAGCGTGGAAGGAAACCTCAGTGCTGAGAAGGCTGTAGTGCTATCTGAATAAGAGGCAAATATGAAAAATGAGAGCTGCAACCTGGTTTTCTTAAAGGCTTTTGTGCAGGAATAAATTTTTTAATGGAGAAGGAGTTGGCACTTGAAAATTAAACTTTAAAAAAAAAAACAAACAACCCAAACCAAAACGAAAACCTGCAGCTTTCCTTCTGTCTGCAGCAGGACGGTTGCCGCTGGTGTCTGGTGCCTTTCTAGTGCGTACAGTGATGCTCAAGGCTGGGAGAGCAGTCTTAGCTCAGCCCTCGCCATACATGCTTTATGGCACAATCTTTAATGGCATGATCAAATACTCCTCTCCCCTGACAGCATACATACAGGCTGCAAGAAGGACACTGTTAGGGAAGGAGGCATCTCTCCATCGTTCTTCTGCTTCTCATTCAGTTAGCGGCAGTGGCTGTTATTTATTACTCGCCATCTAATGTCTTTGGTACATATGGAAGCATTTGTTTCCTTTATGGTCTTTTCAAGGATCTTTGCTATCCACTGGGGTATTTGAGTGCCAGGTTGTTTTCTGTAAGTGGAGACTGCCGATCCGTGCAGCAGAGCAGCAGAAGGCGGCACATGGAGAAGACGATTTGGGGCAGGTCGGCTTCCGAAGACAAGAGGCAGGAGTTGGCTAACGCTGTTTTTTCTCTTCCTTTCATTGCCATGTCGGTCCCTCTCTGACGCAGGCAGGAGTGCGTAGCCACAGAAGAAAACCCTCAAGTGTTTTTCTGCTGCTGCGAGGGCAACTATTGCAATGAGAAATTTACCCATTTGCCTGAAGTCACTGGCCCAGAAGGTGAGTGACTGGGTGGACGGGGCGTTGGAATCTCTTCCTCTAGACATAGTTTGTGATGTCTTTGAGTTGTTGGATGTTGAGCAGAAAAATACATCCAACAGGACACAAAGTACCATTTCGGTTACAAAGTCCAGAAGTTCTGCTGGGATTCTTTAGGAAGGTTTTTTTAATGTTGTTTCACTCTGTGGGTAAAGTGTGTTGTACCAACACCTTGTATACCATCAGTAAGGCTTAGATTTTCTTTATGGTGGGTGTTCACAGTGGGCTCTTACAAAACAAAATCCCACACAAAGAGAAGAGGGTGGTGTGATTTATACAATATGGATCAACTCAAACTCTTAAAAGGCATTTGACACATTCTTCATTAATTTTCATAGGTCTCCAAAAATCGTGGGCATCAAGGGTTTTTGCGTTTCATTGGTCTTTTCTTGGTCTGTGGATTGAAAGGGAATGGGTATTTGTGTCACCTGTCAGAGTTTGTGGATATACTTCATGGAAGAAAAGTAATAGCAGGTCCTTCTTCAGAGGCTAATAGAAAAAATGATGATTCTTTTAGCTGTAGGCTTGCTAAAGTATTCAATACAATTATTAAAGCAGGTGGATCTTTTCCTTAGGATGGTTTCTTTTGGTACCAACTACCTGCATTTACCAAGATCTTCCAGTTGATCATTATCAGCTTTTCCTGGGCTTTCCTGTTAGGTTTTTTAATTGTTTACATGGGTTTTATTATCTCCTGTTATTAATGTACCCGTAGCAACCTAGTAGCAAATATTCTTTCTCTCACAGTTTTTTGTTTAATTTGGCAAGTCTTGCTATTTTTTCCTTCCCTGTCTCCAACATAGCAACATGGCTCCGTTTAGTATTCCCATTGTTTGTGTCTCAACTGCACTGATGTAATTTGGAACAAGAACTACTGTGGGAATAGTGCATTTGATTGTGGCACCGGCAGCATTTTACTAAAAACTGACATCTTGTCAATCACTCTAAAAGGCAAAGCAACACTGCGAGGGATTTCGTGCTCGCTTAATACATTCGGAGGGGTTAAGAGGAGGAAAGTTTTTGCTTGTATGTGTCCCAGCAAGAAAGACCTGTCTTAAATAAAGGTCAGATGGAGGCTCGGCTTGCAAAGTGTGGTTTGGACCATTGTAATTCCATTACTAACAGCCATATGGAAAAGAGTAAACCGCAGAGCCTTGTGAATGCTGTTGGATGTGATGGGACATGCCACTAAGCATTGTCAACTTTGGAATAGAAGGAAGGATGGGATTTGGTTGCATCTGGACATGTAGCTGACAGTGCTGTTGCATGCCTGAAGGGTCTTTTCTCTCATTTACCCTGCTCTGTTCTCGCAGTCATATACGAGCCACCGCCGCCAACGCCCTCCCTGCTCAACATCCTGGTGTACTCGCTGCTCCCCATTGCTGTCCTCTCCATGGCCATCCTCTTGGCCTTCTGGATGTACCGCCACCGCAAGCCTCCCTACGGGCACGTTGACATTAATGAGGTGAGGGAGTCGCTCCCCTTTATTTGGACCTTACAAAAGGCGGGGAGGCTGCTCAGTATAGGTTCATATGCACTTTTGCTTCACTTTTTCCAGGTGGCCTAACGTCTCTGTCGTTTTGAAGTTGGTGGTACAGTTAGGCTCTGTGGTGGTGTTAGCATCCTCTGTGAGGCTGGTTGGTTTAGACGGGGTTATCGCCATGTCCGAGATTCCTAAGGGATGGAGTCACGCAGTCTTCCCTTCCCCTCAAACTCTCAAATCCATTGCCTGATTTCAGCCAACTTTGCAGAGAAGCAGAGATCAGGGAGATGATAAAGTTCCTACCAGCTTTATGGGGCGAGAGGAGATGCTTTCCCTTTAGAAGCTCAGTTTTTATGAGCCATCAGAGAATGCATGAGGAGGTCATCTTCATGGCCCAAAGCCATCGGGAACTGGTCCTTGCTGGCTCTGCTGTGCCCTGAGCCTTCTGGTTTCTTGTGAAGAGCAGAGCAGCTACCTCTCCCTTCCTCCTCTGCCTGTTACAGTCCATACTGTGAACCTTTCCCATCTGAAAGCAGATAGGACAGAGCTCCAACCCCATGTGTCCTACAGGGTTGCGTTGTTCTCCTGGACAAATGTGGGGTTTAAACAGATACAATCTTTATGATGCTGACAGACCTGTTTACTGCCCATTGCTAGGGTTATGTGAAACACACCTAATGAAGTGCAAAGCAGAGGGAGGTTTTAGGTGTAGTTGGCTGTTGGGTCACAAAGACCAAGAAGTTCCTACTTTTGGCAGGAGGTGGCCTTGAGGTCATCGGTGTTTTACAGCCCAAAATAGCTCTTGCTTTGAAAACACAGGAGAAGTCAGGTTTTGCCAGAGGAGGGCAGGCAGTAGTTCAACACAGAAAGTGACAATTGGAGGCGTAGAGTGTTATATGTGTTCTATACAAATACCCTACAAAGCAAGATAGGGAATTTCAGGCTGCTCTTGCTGCAAAGAGTACATGTAAATAATTTGCATTAAACAAAATGTCACTTCTTTATACCTCTTTCCCCAGATGCAGTCTCTCCATTCCTCTCCTCCCTTTATTTTACAGTCCAGCTTCAGCTGGTGACAGTGTTTTTCTCCCATGCAGGACCCCGGCCCGCCACCCCCTTCTCCCCTGGTTGGCCTAAAGCCTCTGCAGCTCTTGGAGATCAAGGCGAGGGGACGCTTTGGCTGCGTGTGGAAGGCTCAACTGATGAATGACTACGTGGCAGTGAAAATCTTCCCTATCCAGGTGAGAAGGGTATTGCATTCGCTTCTCACTCCCTGGGCTCCCTCACTGGTGCCGAGATGCTCTAAGTGCTTATGGAGGTGTTTTTAAGATCGTAACAAAGATACATTTGGACTCTTTTGCTAGGGGAAAAAGTTCAAGGACCCTCCCTTCCTACACTGTTCGCTGTGTTATCTTATTACCAAATGCTTCCTGTAGTAGAGGTTGTTGCAAGAACGGCAAAAACAAGCATATTTTGAAACCTATGGGGTATTTTAACTTCACTGCAGATGCCCTTGTTGTCGAAGTCCAGCGAGGCAGTGTGCAGCTGCGATGCTCAAAGGGCACACAAAGGACCAAAGCCCTGGCTTTGTGTGTCCTGCCTGGGCAGATTGTAAATCTGGACCTGAACCTAGCAAACAGTTTACAGCTTACAAAGGCGCAGCCCCAGTGCTGTGAAAGCTAATTGCACTGCAGCGTTTCTGTCAGCTCACGTCTTCTGCTCTAGGAAACCTTTGAACACTCTTGACTTGACTCTCTAGGAATTGCAGGAGGAAAGAGAAAAGCAATCAAAAGTCAAATGAAAGAAGAATGATTGAAACATCTTTGTGCTCCTCCGCTATCCCTTTCTTCGTTAATTTTTTGCCCCGTATTTGTTGTTGTAGCAATGCTAAAGGAGATTTGCACATCTTCGGTCCAAGCCAGCTGTGACCTACTAGTAAATATTCAGTAGAGCCTAGATTAGATTTTGCAATCGTAACAATTACAGCTACAATGCAGATCTGGGTGCTGTATGCACAGGCTTTATTCTTGCAAGCATCCTTAGGAATCCTTGAGAAATCTTATTTCTCGGTGAGGTTGGGTTTGGATTCCTCCCCCCTCCCCACACATGTGCTTTAAGAATAGCTTAGAATAATTTTGGAGAAGGGAGACTGCGAAGAGCAACTTCCAGCCTTTCTCCAGCATCTACCCTTTAGGAAAACAGCCTCATTTTGAAGGGATACATCACATCCAAACGCCGGAGGATGATTTTAAGAGGAACGTGAGCAGCTCTGACTGAGCTGAAGGAGCTGTTTGCTTTAAAGGGAAGCGTGATCTTTGATGGTGCATTTCTCCCTGCTTTAGGATAAGCAATCTTGGCAGAGCGAGAGGGAGATTTTCAATACTCCTGGCATGAAGCATGAAAACCTTTTGCAATTTATCGCAGCAGAGAAAAGAGGCACAAACCTAGAGACAGAGCTCTGGCTGATCACAGCTTTCCACGACAAGGTAACATATCATTGCATGTACGTTTTGGGAAGGCAGAGAGGGGGTTCATTGTGAAGCAGCAGGATTTGGTGTCTAATGTTCTCCCAGAAGCTCCCCTGTAATCTATCCAGCCTGTCCCTGGTGAGCCGTGGCTCAGTGGTGGTGAAGTGCTCCTGCTCACCTCCTCCAAAGGCCCTTCCTTTAGATTCCTAGGCTTCCCTCCACAAACATAAGATTGAGAAAGGTGGGACTTGGAGGGAGAGAGAGGCACAAAAGGCCACAGCTCACATATGTGGTGGTCACCATCTCTTACCAGGTGCAGGTGAACATGTGGGAGCCAGGTGTTGCAGACCGTTGCAGTCCCAACTTGCCCCTTGCAGATGAGCTCTGTGTTTGCTTTTGAAGCTCGGGGCATATCTCCAGTTTCATGGATTGCTTTAGTTATCAAACATGACTAACACTTAAAATAAAACAAACATGCACAAATCCGGCGTTGAGCCAGCAGTGTTATCCCTCTGTTTAATCCAAGGTCTACTGAGTCAATCATTGCCACAACCAGCTGATATGATGCATCATTTTCCTGCATGGAAGGCTTTCCCCTTTCTTCGGTTAGATGAATTGCTCTGTTCTGAGATTATTTTGTCCCTTCCTTACCTCCTTCCCCTTCCCTGGCAGATTAGTAGACTCCTTTTAGACATCCAGATACTTTCTGTGCTGTCAAGGGCTGAGGACTCGTGAGTGCTTCTGGTTCTTATTTCTTCTTTTTTACTTTTGCTAGTGGTTTTTTTCCCCCTGTTAAATCAAGGTTCAAATTTCTCAAGCCCTCATTAAAGCTGTTTTCTAAACTGATGAGTTGGCACATCAGTCACATAGCAGGTTCTGCGATTAAGAGCATACGATGTCCTGTTTCGCAGGGCTCCCTGACGGATTACCTGAAGGGCAATATCATCAGCTGGAATGAGCTCTGCCATGTTGCAGAAACAATGGCCCGTGGCTTGTCCTACCTTCATGAAGATGTCCCTTGGTGCAAAGGTGAAGGACACAAACCTGCTATAGCACACAGGTACGGCCTCTTTCCTTGATGCCATTCAAGTACTGTGTTCAAATGTTCACAACCTCTGAAATGATGCTGTTGAATGGAGGAGGAGATCGTGCTTTTTGGAAGTAAATGCCTTTTAACCCAACAAATCCTATGCTAAGACAAGAAGTTTTTTTCAACCACATGAGGTGGTGAAGGGAAAGTAAGTGTCTTGTCTGTGAAACAGTCGGTATGGTTGGAGTGGTTTATGGCAAATGTCTGAAGGGTAAGTGCTTCCCTCCTCCATCAACTCTTCTCTTGACATGTCCTGGGAAGGGAAATCTGGCTGCTGCAGAACCAAAAGGACTGTGTTTTAGACTGATAACTCCGCTGTCTTCCCACTGAGCTTTTGATCATTAGGTAAGAAAAGGAGAAACCGCAGAAATGCAGAAAATGGCTGCTATTTGTTTTTCACTGTAGTTTTATAGTGCCCAAGAGAGACACCAGAGCAGGCACCACGGTGCCTCTGAGACCTCTTGGCACACGCATTGACCCACCTGGGTGGCAGCTCCGTAGGGACAGCGGGAACCCAGAAGGCGGTGGGTGAAACCATCCTTACTGCAACAACACTTGTTTTAGCCCTTCTCTGCAGTCCCACATTGCTTGCCCTGGACTAAAGCATCGCAACCAAGCGATTTGCTAGTGGCCTGGAGGGAGGGGGGAGTTTTCCAGAAGGGATTTACGCGGGCTACGCGCCCTAATCCGCGGCCATGCTCCCCCGCCACCCACCGCATTTCATCTAGGAGGGACTTAAACCCCACGTCCAGCTGCAGCAGTTTGTACCCGATCTAGCAGGGCCGTCTTCACCTACGGCAAGATAATCCCTGTTTTTGCTAGGGTCTCCCTGCCCCCAAAACGACCCCCCTCCCCAAACCTGCAGGTTTCTGAGAGCTGGGGGCTGTTGAAAGAGCCTGCAGCTGCCTTTGTGCTGCTCCTGGAGCTGACCCTTGTGTCCCTGACATTTGTCCCTGTGGAATAAAGGCAATGGTTTATACAGGAAAATTCCTGAGGGTGGGGAACAGAGAAAGGCTATAGAAAGGCTTTAAAGCAACAGATCATGCTCATTAGTGTCCCCATCCATTTAGCAAATGATAAAAGATGGAGAATGCACCATTTGCTTGAATTTAGCACATACCTACGGAAGAGGGATTTCAGGACACAGGGGATTTCCCTTGGATTACTCCACTCTTTTTAGGTTTTTTTGTTTTGGTTTGGGTTTTTTTTTGTTTTAAAAGAAAACACCAAGTACGTTTTAAATCGAGGAGGGGGGGTATTTTCGAGTGGCTTCACAGCATGCGTGCCAAGATGCTGGAGTTGCCAGGTGGAACTCCCCGAGCCACTGCTGGGCTGGGGTTCAGCTAACTCCTTACTGGCCACGGGCACTACAGGGAGGATTAAGGTTATGGGATCGCTTGTTGGTGTGAAAGTGCCCCCACGTGGAAGCTGAAAATAAAATCTCCGGTGTCTGAATCGAGTTAACGCACCCGTCGTTCATAGTCTGCTCGCTCTCTTATTCCCTGGTTTGAAGCGTTACACGGAAAAAGATGTTTTCTTCTTTTCAGGCCACTTTCCTTGATCAGTGACCATTTTAGAATGGTCTAAAGCATACGGTGTTAGTGGGAATTCTACTTGGCATGGCTTGGATCAGGTCTTTCTCCCTGTCCTGGATATGTTTGCATTGCCGCTTACGTGCACCAGTTCAAAATGGCTTGTGGAAGGAAGGAAAGCATGGAAAAATGAGGAAATGTATGGAAATGGGTGGGGGGGGAAGGAAGCACAAAGGGAAATCCCTGCATCATGTATCAAGATGTAGTAGTTAACTGTTGCATGCCCAAACGGCAGCGCGGGCGAACAACAGCAGCAAATGCCCCTACAATAACAGTGATTTACATCGTGCTTCACTTTGGAAACGTATCGTTCAGGCAGACTGTCTAATCATTTCTGTGTGGTCCTCGCTGAGCCGCTGTTTTGCAAAACTCTCGTGGGCAATCTGTACCCTCCTGGAGGGCGTAATCCCCTAATGCTGACCGAGCAAAGGAGTTTATCTATGTCATTAGATGATGGCTGTTTTCTAAGCCCGTGGGGAAACCGCTATAGCATGGAAACAGTCAGTCTCTAAGATGACAGGTATTACGTAAATGGTGTTTTTTCTGTGTAACAGGGGGGTACAAATGTTTTGCAGGCTCTGTAAAACTGTACTGTGTCCCTAGAAACCCCATGGGCGCCCGTGAGGTGATGGAGACTGGTTTCTGCTGGGGTTCCCTGCAGAACTGCATCTATATCCCTGCATCCCTGTGGCTGTATGATGCTCTCCAACTTCACACCCGCTTTCCCCATCTAATCCTCGAGCCAGAAATGCCCATCACACTGTGTTTAGCTTAGAAAGAAAAAAAAATCCTTTCTTTTGATTTTTTAAGCTCAGAACCAGGAGCTGGGTGGTACAGGATGATTTTTGCTTGCAGTGCTTTGAGCTGGTGCTGTGGCATCTGAGGCCACAGTGAGCAGCCCTTTTCTGTAGTCCAGCAGTTTCTCTCTTCCCAAAGAATTTTGATAGGTCTCTCTAGTGCGGAACAATTGTATCTGCCCTCATTAATTATTTTGTGCAGGCCTGCAATGTCCTGCAATCAGCAGGGTCACCGAGTGAATTGATGATAGGGAAATTATAATGCTGAGCATACAGGACAATTGCCATCTGCTGTCTAAGGTCTGTAATTTAATTATATCGCCAAACATTCCTTTTCAGATGAAAAGCCCAGGGAACAGGGCTTGACTGGTTAGGCATCTCGATCCCCCTCCACCCCGCCTTCCCAGCCCCTGCAGATGTACCTGAGCTGCCCCGAAGCAATCCTGCTTGCAGCACAGGACCGACACAAGTGTCCCCTTAAAGCCACCTTCAAGCGCAGACCCGCCATCTCTACTGCAGATGCTTACACCCGCCCGTCAGCTGCCCGGTCCCATCCCGACAACTCGTCTGAGTGGGGGCTCACCCCCTCCCCTGCTTGCTTTCCAACCCTCCAAATTCTCCAGGGAAGATCGGTCCGGCAATTAAAACATAAGTGTAATAGATGACTGTGGCAAAAGTCTGTTGAAGCGTGTAGTCAGGGGGAACAGAGTCCCACCGGCATCTGCTAATTTCAAGAAAGATCTAATTTTGTAGATAGTAGCAAACATCCTTATTAGGATAAAGAGTAAATTCACCTCCTTGACCTGTCTTGGATTTGTTGTTGGGAGCGAGAAATCGAAGAAGTGCCTAGAGGTGGGGGTCCACAGTTGGTGCTCAGGGCAAGACATGGTGCCTTATAGTGCCTGCTCTAATTAAAACACCCTCTTCATACCACTCCTTGCTTTTATTTTGAGGTGAATTCACTGTAGACTTCGGCTGATTCCATGCTGGGCAGCACAGGGCTGCTTGGTTGTGGTTTAGGGACACAGGCAGCAAGGAGTAGCCGGATTTGTGCCAGGGAAGGAGGGAAGGAGCTGATTTACTGGGGGCTGCTGAGCCTATAGACTTAGAACGTGTTGCAATGTGATTTAGATGCGTGCCGTAATAAACCCTTCCCAAACTTGCTTCTTGGCTTATCCGTAGGGACTTCAAGAGTAAAAATGTCTTGCTGAAGAATGACTTGACCGCAGTGCTAGCCGATTTTGGACTAGCTGTACGGTTTGAACCTGGAAAGCCTCCAGGGGACACTCATGGACAGGTAATCATTATCTTTAACAATAACATTTTAAAAAGTTGATTTTGCCGTAGCTCCTCGGGGCTGGGGGTAGTTTGTATAGATGCATTTAATTCTCTTTGAGATATGTATTTTCCACAAAAGCTTGTGCTCAGACATAAGCTCCAGGAGCCGCTTTGATCTGGGTGAGCGGGGAGAGTGCTCGGACCTTCCCAGCTGCCGTGGAGGTGGAGTCCCACCGTTCTTCCTTCAAACATGGGACTTGCTGACTCTTTATTATCTTGGTATTAAATATTAATACTCCTAAAATTATTCATTTATTTTTAAGAATTCAGTCAGGCTGGCTGCTTGGGTGGCCTTTAGCAATGGCCGATCTCGTGAGCTGGCTGTGCGCGGCGTAAACCATTTACTCTGTTTTTATGGGTTCTTAATTTTCTGCCTTTCCGTTGTAGCGAGCGGCCCCTCATTCTGCTCTCGTGCCGGGACACAGCAAAGCCAGCATCCCCTCTGTGTGCCTCTGGGGTCTTTTAAACACCCATCTCCAATGCAAGGCTCCCTTTTTACTTTTATCTCAGAAGGAATGAACACTTTTCTGGGTTAGCTCCCCCCATTTCCTCATTTTTGCCCTCTTTTTGGGGGCTTTTCCAGTATTTTCCATGCCTTGTCGTGTCCTCGCTTCCCCTTGTCCCCACTGCCTCAGGTAACAGCAATAACAGATGAGAATTTCCTAAAGGAAAATATTAAAGGCATGTTAAAAAGGTGGGTTTTTTTTCCCTTGCTCTGCTCTCCACTCTCCTACATCATGGGCTATAATTCTGCCACGTATATAACCATAGCCACATGAGGAGCTTGATATGGCTCTGCCTGGACTAAACACAAGAAGATAGGCACTATAGTGAGGACTGAATCCCCTCCAAGTGAGAGGGGATCTTTTCCGAAGAGATCACAGCAAGCCAGGGCAGGGTAGACTTTGAAGGGTTCATGTTTACTACTCCTGTGGATGCAGACTTGTTTTATCCAGGGCTGGCAAACCAACACCTTTTCCTACCATTTCAGGATATATCAATTTCACTCTTCTTTTTTTTTTTTTTAATATCTTTAATTTATTTTTTTTTTAGTGAAAGGGGATTGAACTTTCAATGACTATGATAACCAAGTCTCGCTTGATCTCAGGGTGTTTTGTGTGTCTCCAAAGACAGCATTTTCTCACACAGTGTGTTCTGCTGGAGCAAGATGCAGTGGGATGCAGAGAAGGCAGGATTTCATCTGTACTCGCCGTGCCGCGCTGCATTTAAATTAGACCTGTAGCGTATGCTGAATGGATATCACACACGTAGCCGTGCACTTTGGCTTTTTCCTTCAGGTAGCTTAGCTAGGCTTGGGTGATCTTAATGAGAATCGGTGTCAGAAAAAACAGCCCCCATTTGCTTGTTTTTTGAGTGAGGTGCAACTTTAGCAGAAGTAGCCTTAAGGCTAATGGAACCAGCTGTCATTCACCTCCAACCAGTGGAGGCTGACGGGCCCAACTGGAACGTAACTTGAGTTGTGTTTTTCCTCTGTAGGTGGGAACAAGGAGGTATATGGCTCCTGAAGTGTTAGAGGGAGCAATCAACTTCCAACGAGACGCCTTCCTGAGAATAGATATGTATGCAATGGGACTGGTGTTGTGGGAACTAGTCTCCAGATGTAGAGCAGTTGATGGTAAGAATAAAGATTGTCTCTTCCCTGGGGAGGGCTCTGTTTCGGCGTGATTTAGTGGTCCAGAGGATGGGCCTGGCTTTGTTTAAAAAAACATTAATAAGCAACGGTGTATTTTTATTAAGCAGCTAACCTGTTTTTCACTTGCTTGTTTTTTAACATAAGCTGTCATTCTCTACAGATAATAACCTTTGTAGTGTTCAAGTCTCAAGAGTGCTTTTAACTGCGCCAGTTACATTGCAAATTGGCTGAGAACTCAGAGGGAGAAGGAGTAGGTGATTCCCCCATCAGTGGTGGGTGTCCTTTAGTCCTGGGCCTGCTCTGTGCTGCTCTCCCTGGCATTCTGCATTCTTGCTTGTGACCAAGGCAGGCTTTGAGCAACGGAGCAGAGCCGCGCTCAGCTTTGGCTTGGCTGTCACACCTCACTCCTGCACGGCAGTGTGGTAGCCTGAATGGAAAGCCCAGAAGCGAAGCACCTTGGTGAAATAGCAGGAACACAGGGCTGGAAGGGTCTTCTTGGGTCAGCAAGCCCATTTCCCTGCTATCATAAGACATTAGGTATTAATCTTCGACTTTTGCTGATCAAGCCCTCTCTCAGCAGTGGGCTGAGTTTGTTGTTCCATCTACAACTTTGGAGGATCTCACTTTCTCCTTAATGATTCAAAAGAATGAATTTTCATGGTGTCTCCTTTCTCAGGTTTTTTTACCCTAAAATGATGCTGCAAAATGGGGCGTCTTTTCTGTCCAAATAGCACGTCTGCCCTTTGGTGACACCCTCGCCATTTGCAGGACCTTGTCCCTGGTCAAGGAAGCAATCATTTAATCGTAGTAGCTCCAAAGTTGCTTGCTCCAGCTTCTTTCTTGTGTAGATAGGGGTGCTCTGGACTGAATTTCAAGTTCATAAATTAACAGTACCTCACCTGGACTTCAAATGTTTTTGTTAGTATTACAGTGGGACCAAGGAGCTTGATTATAATTAGGATGTCGGCAAAGGTGTGTGGTAAAAGAAGGTCTTTTCTTCAAAAATTTACTATCTAACCAGATAAAATGCTGGAGGAGCAGGGACGTAGGTGCACAGTGAGGTGAAACAGTGGTACCCCCATCACTCTTGTAGGAATAACCCTTCTATACTGAGGTCCCCCGAATACCCACTTGGATTTTTGCCATCATGTTTGTGATCTCCTTCCAAGTCTTCTCAGGCAGCATCTGGCCAAGATACTCAGGGTGCCATACACGGCACCATTAAATCAGAGGGAAGGCTTCCTTTGGGATGACGGGGAGTTATGCTGAACCTCATCTGCACTTCTAGCTCAGAAGTGATGTGTAAACAGCGGATTTGGCTTTGAGATCACCAGTGCAGCTCTTTTTAGCCTTGATTCCTCTTAGAGGAAGAGCAAGGGAAAGTCGTGAGCGTTATTGTGCCATCTGTTGGAAGAAGTGTTTCAGTTTGGTTTAGTGACTGGCATTGTGTCCACAAGAACAATGATAAGCTCTTTTAGTGATTTCATGCTTTTTTAGAGTAGCTAAACATCACGTTGTTGGTGTCACAGTTCGTGACCAGCTAAAGTGGTCAGCTCTTTTATTTCAGTCTGGAAAAGCCCTCTTGAAATATCTCCCTTCTTGAAAGAGGTCACCCTTTGCTACCGAGAAAACGCTAAGTGATGCTGTGGAGCACCCTGAGAAAGCCCATCAGTTAAGCTGGGCTGCCATTTGTGAGAGACCATCTATGCTTTGCCAAAAGCCAAACGATGTTTCAGTAAGCAGAACTTAACTGCCACCATCCAGCATCTGCACTGACACTCGTAACAGTTGTCTCATTCGCGTGGCCCCGGGCAGTTCACGACCATAACTGGTATAACTAAAGCGTTCAGAAATCATTTTGCACTTCGGAGCTGGTGCCTGGGACAAGTGCATCTGGCTCCAGCACGTCAGGGCTGACTCGAATCTATGAACAAGCCAGATCACAAAGGAAGAAATTCTAAGTGTTGTATGTGCTTGACCTTGCTAGTCAGTGCCTAAAATGAAATTATGCTCATGCTGAAACCTTTCTCTGTGTTGTTGTGTGTTGAATAGCTATGCTAAAACGTGAGGAGGACGGGCTGATTTGCTCTTTCTATTAAAATACATCACAGACTACCAGGCAAGCCTCCTCAAAGGAGAGCAGTGGGATCGGGAGGCCCGGCTGAGGGTTCGGATTCATAACTCGACGAGGTGGAAAATGCGTAGCCAGACAAACAGCGGGGACAGCAAAGTCCATTGTGCAGGAGGAATGCAAATCACATTTCTCTGCAGTGACATGGGAACTTCAGGCTTTGCTGCAGTGGGTTGAGGTTGCTCTGGAGCCGCAGCTCACTCATGCATGGGGAGGACGTGGCTCTGCGGAGGACATTTCTGTACTAACCTGGTTCTCCATGTGCACCTTAGGTCCAGTGGATGAATACATGCTGCCTTTCGAAGAAGAAATAGGTCAGCACCCATCCCTTGAGGACCTGCAAGAAGTGGTGGTTCACAAGAAGATGCGCCCTGTGTTCAAGGATCACTGGCTGAAACACCCCGTATGTCCCTCCTGGTTAATGGTGGAAAATGTTTTCTTGTGTGATGGGAACGAGGGATGCAGTTATGCATCACTCATTAGCTTCAGAGGGAAGCTAACCCGCCCACCCCGCTGCACGGACCTGCTCCACGGTGCTAGAGAGTCAGCGCTGGGGAATGAGGGGTTGCTCAACACCTTTAGGCTCCCCTTCCCATTTCTCCCTTGCATTTAGAGGGTAAACCAGCTGATTAAGTCAGCCACTGCTGAACGTGGAGCGTGTGGTGGCTTAGTCGGACTGCCTTTAATATGGTGAAAGAATGGAAAATAAAGTGCCTTTCATTAAGAAAAAGAAAACGATCCATACTATCAGAGACACGTTCCTCACAAGCTAGATAGCATGCAAGATTTGAACAGTTTTTTGAGGAAAAATTAATTAGACGTGAAGGCAAGCAGACAATGAAGCAAAATGTAGCGTGGGTTTCCCAGAGGCAGATCGTTTCAGGCTCGCGTTTTTAATGAAAGAGGTGATTTTTTTCGGACTGGGAAACTGAGCAGATGATGAAATCTCCCAGGGCTTCAGTAAGAAGCTACATGCCTCTGTCCTGACCAGACTGCCACAGTTTTGGCTAGACTCAGGTGTACTAACTCATTGCCTAGAAGTCAAGGAGAGCTGCGGGTTGTAGATACAGATGAGCGTACCAGTTCAAATGAGGGTTCAAGTAAGAGCTGCACTCTTCCAGCAGTGTTGAATTTGGTTATTTTGGGGATAGCTACAGAAGTGATAGCAAACAAAGCGACGGTTTCATAGTAACTGATACGGTGCTGCCAGCTCTCATGGTTTTGTCATGGGAATCGTAAGACTTGATATCTTGTCTTTTAGAGCTTTAAATGCTGAATCTGGGGAAGTATTTTGATATGAAAAGAAGTACTTTTTGGCGCTATGAAAAAAACCTGGACGTGACCAAGCCTTACAGCCTTAGAAAGCAGAAGCCTAAAAAAACCCCAAAACACATATTTAAAGCCATTTTTAAAGCTAATCCCATGACAAGTTGCATACCGTGGAGAAAATATTCTTAGTTTTCCTTCACAGCATTAAGCTGTGTTCAGTGGACCTCCCCGTCCTGCAAAGATGGTCGCCGGAGCAGACCGTGTTGCTGAAGGTGCTTTCTCCCCCTTTGTTGTCCGCAGGGCTTGGCGCAGCTCTGCGTGACCATCGAAGAGTGCTGGGACCACGATGCGGAGGCTCGGCTCTCGGCGGGCTGTGTCGAGGAGCGCATTGCGCAGATCCGCAAATCCGTAAACGGCACTACCTCGGACTGCCTCGTCTCCATCGTGACGTCTGTCACCAACGTGGACTTGCCGCCCAAAGAGTCTAGTATCTAAGTCCTGGTTCACTTTTGTCTTTCCAGACTCAGTGGATTTAAAAAAAAAAAAAAAGTTTAAAAAAAAAACCACACAAAAAAACAAAAACACAAAATCCAACAAACACATGAATGCAGCTGCTATTTTATCTTGACTTTTTATTATTATTGTTATTATTATTATTATTATTTTTTTGGATTGGATCAATTTTACCAGCACATTGCTCTACTGTATTAAAAAAATGGACATTTCAGCAAGCATTCAGGTGCCGACTAATGAATGCAGAAAAGGTGCAGGTACCTCAGAACCTCAACAAACTCACTTCAGTTGTTTTTATTTTATTCAGTTTTCTAGGTTTCTCTTTATCAGTCTGTCTTCTGAGCGGAGCATCTGTGACATAAAGGAAAACCACCTACCATCTTAGAAAACGCAATGCTGCAAACTGTGGAGGAAACTTAAGACTGTTATATAAAGAATACACCTTCCTCAAAAGGAATTTTTTTCCCCATTTTGTTTTGGTTTTGGGTTCAGTTCCTTTTTTTTTTTTTTTTTTGGAAGTGAGCTTCAAAAAAAAACAGCAGATGTGTCTTTTACGGATCTAACGGGTGTCATTGTAACATGGAAAAAAAAAGTAACTGGGCGGAGAATGTTAATTCTTGATGGTAGAATTGAAGGGGGGAGCGTAGAATAGGGGTGGGGAGAGTGACGTTGGACTTGGCAGCATTTGGGGAAACATCATTTGCTATGGAGCTACTTCTCAGGTAACCATTAGAGGAGGGGAAGGACATTTCTGGGCAGAGTATTAACGGCTGCAGCGTACGGAGAAAGCTGAGTTAAAGAGCCAGGGGTTGTAAGCGAGGCGCCAGTTCTTTCTTCCTCGAGTATCTTGGGCTTGGGTGGTAAAAGAACAAAGCAGAATTATAATTACCTTTTTATTTTGCGACTCCAGATAGTAATGGGAAGGATGCTTTTAAGCAGTGGAAGAGGTGGGAAAGCGGGTTCTCAGAAGCACCTCGCTGAGATACTGGAAGATGGGAGGAATTTTGCGTCTCGCTTTAAGCGTGAGTCAGTTCAGGAGATTCGGCCTGAGGGTTGGTTATCTGTCAGCCCAAGCAGACGGTGAAAAGAGGAAAAGTGTGAAAACTGGCTCTATAATTTTTTTTTTTTTCCCACGTATTATTGGGGGGGGGG
>VZTL01035934.1:576-11556 GCA_013400535.1 Scopus umbretta | reverse complement strand
TACTTTTACTCTTCTGATTCTCTAACCTGTCCCACCGGGGGTGGGGGAATGATTGAGTGGTTGTGTGATGCTTAGTTGCTGGCTAGGGTTTTATCTGGTATTTAGGCTTTGTACTGAAGCCATTACTGTACTTCAGGTACCACCTCTGGAGACAATTGGAAATTATACCTCTCCCTCTTAGTTTTTTTATGGAGGAGATACAGAATGGCACCTTTGCTACCTTCTTCTATGATGTTTCCTCCTTTATTACAACAGCTTTTCAGGATCTTAACCATCCTTGGGTAGTTAAGATACATCTATTGGTATTTCTTGGAAATAGCATTTCAGTTTTGTCTAAGGTTAGTAAGCAGTTTAAGAATGGGGGTTCTCATGGATTAGTGATGGAAAGGAGACAGGACAAGATTTCATCTTGCTCAGGGGTTGAGAAGAGTCCACAGTAGAGCATTCTTGGCTAATTGAGATTCTAGCACATAAGGCTGGGACTTCAGTCACTACTCTATTGGCCAGTGAACAAGCAGGGCTTTGGATCTGGGTGGATGGCATTCTGTCCCCTCAAAACAGGCATCTAGTGCTGCTTTAAAGGGGCTTGTGTATCCCACTTGTCCTCCAAGATCTAGAAAGGCGGGTGTCTCCCTTAGCCCTTTGTCATGTCTCCTGAGCCCTTGTGGATGACACCCAAGGTGTCTGAAGATTGGCATTATATGGTATACTATTGGCACTATGCACTCTACACTGCAATATGTTTAGTTAACTATGTCCCAGCAAGTAGCACACAGAAGCATGGCTTTTTGGCAGAACACTGTAACTACTGTCCGACATTCTAATACATACCTAGACCTCTCAGTTTTCAGAATTCCACTGGGATGCTGAGTTGCTCTGGTAAAGAGAACCCTGTGGTTCAGTACGTTTGTGGAAATGCAGAAGAGCGGCAACAACCAGAAACAATAGTGTTAAACCCTCTATAACTATGCAGAAAGCTCAAGCCTTGGAGGTGACCCATGTAGTGAGAGGTTTGCACACTCTTCTTTGGCCCACTGAGCTCACTTATAAAATATATTACCAGGAGCTTTCCTAATATGTAAAGGGAGAGGGGAGTCATTTGGATTCCTCAGGCCTGTTGTAATAAAAGCAAGAGCAATACAAGGGAATAGGAATGGGAATAAAACTATGCTGATACCAGCACGTATGAAATCTGGGAAAGCTTAAAAGCATTGTGAGTGTACCACAGTAAAATGTCTTCTGTGTCTTCAATGCAGACCTACCACTTGGGCTCCAAAACAGGGAGAGGGCAAAGATTTCAAGGCTTTGGTATCAGGTGATTCCAAAGGAATCTTCATATACCATCCCCACAGCACAGTAACAACCACTCAGCATGAGGGATGATAGTAATTGGATCTCAGAGTCTCTACTGGCATGAGCAGAGTGAGGTAGAAAGAGCAAGTGGGAGTGCCAGCACCAGAGAACAGTTTGGCAACAAGTAAGCTGCAGAGGACAGCATGTTCCCAAGTCTGGAAATGGTGGGAACAGAGATCCCCATGTGGAGGATAGCAGCAAACAGCACTTCCGAGTCATGCCTGGTGACATGCTGTGGAAAGAGCTGACCACCTGGCCAGTGAAGCTCTGATATGGGATGTCTTGCATGGGAAACAGGGTGGAAATACAGAATGATGTACCATTTGTATCCCCTGCAGCCTCATGGCTGCAGCCTCCTCCCTGAGGAGGAGTGTTGAGCTCTCTGCTTCCCATGCCCGATGCTGAGACATGGGTGAGGGGAAATGGTTTCCAATTTATGGCCTATTACCACCCTGATAAATGATGTTAAGGATCATTACTTGGGACAAAGATGGCATTCAGGGACCGTTTTTCCTCTAATTTGTTTTTTGATCTGGTAATTTCATTACCCTTTTCATTACGTAGATTACCCTGGCAGCTTCCTGAAATTAACTGAGAGATGCTTAGCAGGTTCTGAGGATGTTTCAGGGCTGCTTTGAAGAGCAATTTAGACTAATATTTGTCTAGCTTTTCTGAAGCCATGAGACAGAACTCTGTCTCTGGTCATTAAAAGAATTACGCTGGCAGCTAGTAATACTTTATTAAAATCTCTGATTGATAAAAAGAGGTTTTATTTAAAATGCTCTTGGCAAAGTTGCTAGAGTTGATTAAATCCCAAACAAAATTTAAAGTTGCATATCTTTCATTTTATTTTTTAATAAAAATAACAAATGGCTTTGGATCATTTAAATAACAGATGGCTTATTTAAATAGCAGATTACTTCTTAGAATGCAAATAACTATTGACTTTGGTCATCTATTGAGTGTGTAAACTCTTAGGTTTCTGTTGCAAACACAGGTTCATGATTTTGGAAATTGAAGTAGTTGGAAAGAGTGATTTCTTTTGCTTTTCCTCTGATTTCACTGTCATGATCCTAGGCAAAGAAGTTACTTAAGGTACTGGACTGTGAATGGCAAGTACTGTGTTTCAGACTCTGCAAACAACTCCATGAATTCCTTGGACAGATTGCCTTTTCAACCCAAAGAAGTACAAAAGAATATATGTAGACAAACATGCTGGGAATAGCATGATGCACTTGACAGATGCTGACCTTAAGTGGCCAGTAGTGGGAGTGGGGTGTTCAAGGACTGCTTGGATCTTTGAAACACAGCCTACAAAAATCATAAATGCTTGTCTTTTTACAATTACTTTTTTTCTTCTGTGTGCCTGGAAGATGAGATGCCCCTTGGGAGGATTTTGGGAAAGAATCATCCCCTGGTTTATTTATGTCCTTTCCACATCAGAAGCAGCTGGTGAGAAAGGAGGGGTGGGATGAGACTTCAGTGCCTTACCCTAAGCAGGCAGGGATTGTTATTGTATCTACAGGACTGCATGGGAGAGCTTTAGGTCTGTTTGCTCTTCCAGTGGCTATCTATCTGTCTTCTACCCTCTTGGTTGCTCAACCACAGATCAGTGCCCATTGCTCTCAGTAATACCTTCCTGGAAAAATGGTCCATAAGCTTTGCCTGGTGATACAATCTGCTTTCTTCTCCTAGCAGATGGGGAACCAGAAAGAGTTGGGATTACATCATCATCCCCATCTTCTCCTCACCGCCATCTAAAGGGGTGACTCACATCTGCAGAATAAGAGTATTTTGTTTCAGGCTGCTCCAGAGGAGAGGGCTGGTAATGATCATGCCTGTCTTTTTCCAGTAGGAAAGCTTGGAACATTTTGGAGAGGAGAACAGGCAGCCAGGCTGTTTCTCTCCAGTGTGAATGGAGGGGCATGTCATGGGCTTCCCAGGAGCTGAGTCAGAGCAGAATTTGGGTGTCACGAGTCCTAGTCCAGTACAGCATTGGCAAGGGGACAGGCAACATGCCTGTCTGTGTTGGTTACAATAGAGACTGCCTGCCTGGGCATGGTGGGAACTGAGGGCTCTCTGGGGCTGTGGGCCTGGGACCTGAGGGGAATAACACCATCAGCAGCTCAGGGCCTGGCAGCCAGGCCCATCCCACAGCTCCAGCCAGGAGCAGGGTGGCTGGGGCACTAGAGGCAGCTCCAGCTGCATGCATCAGGCACCTCAAAGGGGACTGGGATGAGCCCAAGCAGGGACAGGGATGGGCCCAGGCTGGACCAGGGTGTGGGCCCATGGTGGGTGGGGCCTGGCTTGGTGGGGCCCATGGCTGGGCAGGGCAGGACTGTGGGCAGCTGGAGATGGGCTCTACTGTGGTGTCACTGGTGCAGGGGCTGACAGCCCAGGGGGCTGACATGGGGTCCTGGGCCGTGGGCAGGTAGGAGGAGTCCCAGGGGCCAGGCGGCATCAGGCCTACCCACTGGTGCCCTTCAGGCCCTGACACAGACACTAACATGTTGAACTCCTCTCTTGGGTGACAGGATCAATGTCACATGCTTCAAATGTCGATGCAGGTGTGAATATCAGTAGTGTGAAGCTTGTTGGCTTCTGAGTCTTATTTTGTGCCTGCTGCTATGCTACCTAGAAGCCAGGTGAAGCTGGGTTTCCTATGTGATCACGCACATCCAGAAAATGAGGCTTTAGGAAATCTTGAAAAGCTTGACATTTCTGAGACAGCAGAACTATAAACATATTAACCCCGCATAGTGCAGAAGCTGAAGGTTTAGGAGGGAGCAGAGTGTGGGTTTCTTTCCTGGTGCCAGGAGGAATGCAGTAGATCTTTCACTTTGGGTTAACCTCCCTCAAAGCTTGCTGAAGTGCATGGAGAAGCTCCTGCTGATTGCAGCAGTCATTGTTTGCTTTCTCAGTTATACTCCTGTAAAGCATCAGAACTTAAGCTTTTTGCTCAGTCTTTCTTCCAGTGGGAGGATGCAGGTGATGTGGCAAGATCAGATGAGGCTGGGAGTGTCTATGCTGCAGTCCAAACTTTTAGCACAACTATGGGAAACTACTTCCCCTCCCACTTCACTATTTGCCTTTTCTGCCTGAGGAAGCTGTTGCTATAGAATTGTAACCTTCACACTTTCCATTGTAGAATATGGTGGAGGGTTCTCATAAAAAACAAGGAAGGAAATCTGCAGTAAGTGGAGATGTTCCAGTGATAGGTCTGTCAAAGTAATCGGTCATATCTATTTGAATAATACAAACAGCAGAAGTGAATCCTAAAGTAAAGAAATCAAACAGCTGATAAAGAGTGAAATGTGAACAGATCAGTTCTGGGTCTTCTGTTTTCCTTCTGTCCAGTGACTTACCAAGAATGCCTTCAAGGCAGATGACTCTCAAGAGCTATCAATAAATTTAAGAAGTACATTTTGCATGGTGTGGAAGGAATGTTTCCCCTTAGATTTCAGTCTCCAAATAGCAGGAGAGCTTGCCTGCTGAGACCCAATGTCCGTGACTCTATAGCTAGCAAGCCTCTTTTTCTCTCTGCTGACAGTATGATGCCCTCTTATCCAAATGGTGGTTACACAGTATGACGGATTCACTGCCAGAATCTGCAGGCAGTAAGGCACAGTATAGCCTGAGGAGTTGTGAAAGCATTCAGTCTCCAGGGCTATCAGCTCACCTCATGCCATCTCTTGCCATAAAGCATAAATGTACTGCCTAGAAGGTAGGGAGAGCCATAGTATAGCATGGATATCTCCTAAGGGAACAAAAAACCCCAGCAAGCAGGGTGTTGTGTTTGCAAAAATATTTGCATTATGTGCCTGAGAACGGGAAATAACCATTTGTAGGTAGAGTGTAATGTCAGGCAGAGGCCTGGAACTGAGAGAGGACTGACTGTGACTGGGGAGGAAATTACTTGTGTTTGCTGGTTCTTTTCCTTTTGTTGTTGGCTGTAGGAAAAAATACAACTGTGATGTTGTGGGAGATGTTTGACATACCTGTGGGATTGACTCCATGGCTGGAATGAGGGTATGAGGTTCCTGAAGAAAACAGTTCTTTCCCAGTAAGTTAGAGCAATACTTTCATTCAGCAAGTGTGGATTTGATATGCCACTCAATAGCAGGAAACTATTCTGGAACGTTCATGAGATCTTCCCTCCTTCTGGAAACATGATATTTTTTTTATGGTATACGGCTGTTGGTGCAATGGTAGCTCAACAGTGGCAAGGCTGAAAGGATTTCATCTTGCGAGTGAAAATGAAAGACTGTCCCCTGCTTTGTTGAATGTCAAGTGAAAATTGCAGAGATTTCCATAAAAGGACAAAAAAGTGCTACTTCTCTGTGAGCACAGTCTCCTCTGTCAGTGGGATTACTTTTGCAAGCAAGATGTTCAGGGTTTATCTTTGATGCTGTGGTCTGTTGGCCACATTTTGCCAAGCCTCTGGCTCTGATAACCAGCATTCATGCCAGCATTCCAGCAAGGAAGATCAAGGGTATGCTGAGATACTGGTGACACTTTGAATGGAGATCTGACCAGCCAGCACAGATTTCCATATAGGTGCCATGCTCCTCTACGAAAGAGCTCACCTACCTAGTCAGTAAGTTGGATCTCAGACTGTGATCCCAGCCTATTTCCTCTGCTACGGTTTCATGCTGTGTTCCATGCAAATTCATGGCATTCTTACCTTCCTACAAGGCTAATGCCTTTGTTAATTTCCTTCTGCTGAGGTTTCATTGTGTTCTCTAAAGGTGTTCACTTACTTGCCTGCCACCAAGTAAATTCCTTTGAATGTAATGGATTATACTGGGTTAAAAAGCCTGTCCAAAAAAAGCAGTCCTGATTCAAGTTCAAGGGTCTGGACTACAGTATTAACAGAAAGTAAAGGTAGAAAAGAGCAGAGAATGAAAAGAACTTGATCAAAAATAGTTCTTTCATAAAAAAGTCATGCTTCTACATTGTGCCTTGCAAAGTACAGAGATAAAAGTTGCCATTTGCTTTAATGGCTTCTGAAATTTGAAGCTGGGAGAGAGCTTTATGTTCCCTGTCCTCATCCCCTACGCTATGCACGTAAGAGAGCTCTGCTCAGCATTTTTGGCACCATTGCATTTGTTTCCATCTAAGCTACAACCACACCCTCAGGGTGCAGGGGAGCAGAAGAAGAACTGATTACAGAACTGTGAAGCAGCTGGCCTGCTGATGTGAACAGCATCATAGAGGAGGGCTATGTGAGCTATAAATTCTCCACCCATCCCAGATCCAGCTTGACAAGAGCCTGACATCAGTTCCATCATGTAAACAATTTTAAGCAGAGCTTTTATGCAGGGGGATATGCAGGTGTCCTGCCAAAGCTTGTAGACACTCAAGAGCAGGAGAGATGTAATCCTCCAGGCTTGAACTCCTGTCTGGCAAAATGACAGGCTACAGTGTTAATGGGAGGATACGCCCCTCTGATCTTTTCATGCATTCCTCTGGGATTTACAGTGTAATTTTAAGACTACTCAAGGAACTCCCCACTTTTTTTTCCAGACTCAATTCCCACCAGCTCCCATGTAATGACAGAGTGATGTCTGTAAATCACTCTGCTTTTGGCACAAACCATTCCCTAGGTTGGGTAGGCCTGCTTTTTCAGTTTGTGCTGGCCTTATTTTTTGCAGCTTTTTCTTCTCATGTGACTACTTCAGGTATCTCACTTCTACCTGTAGCTGAGAGTCCGGTGGGAAAGAGAGGGAAGGGAACACGTTGCAAAGAGAATGTGTATGCAGCCTTCAGCCCCCATCCAGTGGATCCCTGTGCTAGCTAACAGATATGCAGAATGCTGGTAACTCCTGAAAGCCTGCCATATGGCCACCACAATTCCCTCATTACCCTGCAGCACTGCGTTGGTCACAGGCCAGGACAATGTGTCTGGCCTGGTCTGACATTTCTAATATTACTGAAGGACTCAGAGGTGATCAGATGCTATCCTTTTTTTTAGGCTTTCACTAGGAAATCACATGAATAAACCATATTAATATTACAGGTGCCTCTACCAGATAAAACATACAGAATTAGCACTTAGAAGAGCATTTCTTTTATGGGAATGTGATCTGAAATATAGTAGGTTATGTCAATTTTCACTGGTCATTAATCTCAGCAGGTTTTCCTCAGTAAAAAAAAATTATTTCCTGCTGCCATATTCCCCCACAGGACTAACTATAGTGTTTACTGCTGCTCAGAGCAGGGTTTCCAACTCAGAATTTTCCTGTGTCATTGGTCCTCTTGTTTTCTGGTACTTCTGAGACAATGGTCATCACAGTTTATTTCTAAAAAGACTGCTAAAATTTTCTAAAAAGCTGCTAAACTGGCACTATTGTTTTTCCTGGTGTTATAAGTGATACAGTTTCTAATAAACTTTGTCCTGTACTACTACTTTTTTGTTGTTGCTGTTGTCCTGTGATAGATTGATTGTTGCATGCTGTGATGCTTGGTGTGTTAGGCCACTACTGATCTGAGAATATCCTGCACTGGAAATTGATGACAACCAAGCTAGGTATTGAAACTCCCAGACCAGCAGCCTGACTGTCAGAGTATGTCCCTTGCATTCAGCTGGGGACTTGCTGGGTCCTACACCTTTAAATGTAGCTGTTCCAGGCTCAGATATTAGATCATGTTTTTTTTTCCTACTTCCAGACCAGATAAAGCCTGTGAAAA
Source organism: Scopus umbretta (assembly GCA_013400535.1). Classification (NCBI taxonomy): domain Eukaryota; kingdom Metazoa; phylum Chordata; class Aves; order Pelecaniformes; family Scopidae; genus Scopus; species Scopus umbretta. The sequence goes on along the minus strand of VZTL01035934.1, from coordinate 3,513 downwards.
ATACTTTTCCATCAGAGCAGGAAAAGCAATGTTCCTTCATGGTCTCTTAAAACACCTCAGGAAACACCAGCTCCCAGCTGCCCTGAAGGTAACTGCAGGAATGAGAAATCTGAAGTATGTGTCCCATTAATGCCCTGGATCCTGCTAATTCATATCTCATCCTGAAATAAGTTCCATCTTTTAAGTCCAGGCCTGGAACTTTCAAGTTTTATCCTGCTAGCAAGAACAAATGCTTTTGTGTCATTTTACAAGTGCTTGTGTGGGCAGAAAAGACCAACCTTAAGACCAGGTATAATCTAATCCTTCTTGTACTAATTATGGTTAAACATTAAAAATTGTATCTTGTAGGCATATACCTGTTATTTTTAACGATTACAAGATGAAATACTCTGGAAGGATGACCAAAATAGAACAGGAAGTATCTTTAGTTTGGCTGTGAAGGTTGTTTAATACTTCAGAAGCCAAGCCTGTTCTGTGACTGAGAATGATTCCTATGCCCTGAATAGAGCTCCCTGCCTCTAAGTCTAAACACAGTTTACAAAGATTGGGTTTCTTTATCACCATGTCACTGTAGTGAAATAAATAAAGTAAAAGAATAGGTCTGTATTTCTTTTTGTCATACTCTATTCTGAATTTCAAATGCATGCTACTCTTTGGACTTTGTGGACAGGCTGATGGAAGTGTGAGAACGGAGCACTGAAATACCTGGGCTTTTTCAAAATCAAGGGGGAGTTATTGAGGGACAGACAGCCTCCAGCATCTTTCTGAGCTAGTTTATATGTGTGGTGAATGCTTCGTTATGTGTTCAGAAACAACCTACTGCCTCTTGCTTGGCTGCTATCTTCTTCACTGCACTTTCCAGAAGCAGACTGTTCCTAGATTATTAGTTAAACAGCCTGGAAATTTTGCTCTCTATGCTAGTGAATGTTTCAGTGCAAATGTTTCCATGTTCTAAGAGCTCACTATCAAGCATTTTGCTTTTATTTATTTGTTTGAGAGGAAAAGGGAAACATACAACATTTTTTTTCTAGCTTTTTAAACTAAATGTAGGTGTTTTTTCTTTTCAAACCCAGAAACACTTTATAAAAATAGAATATTCTTTTTAACTTTCCAGCAACATGTACACCTCCTTTTCTCAATAGAAATGATCTTTCAGATAAGTGTAATTTAGATAGACAGTTATTCACCAGAATCAGTGGAAAGTAATTCTCCCTACCTCAGCTGGCTGTGTGTTTAGCTGTTGCCTTCCCAAACCAAAAAAGACTTTACAGAAGAGGATGCTTTGGGATCACTTGGACTGGAATGTGACACATGGTGTCTATATTTGGCATAACAATGCTAGGCAACTGAAGACATCTTTCCAGTCTGGTATCATTACTTCAACCTACTCCTTACCTCAGATAAACAAGCTGATTAAACCCTTTATGTTGAAGCCCCAAGCCTTGACTTGATTTAACAGAGAAAAATAGAAGCAAGTGTAGCTAAAGAGAATTTAAATTGCTCATGTTTTCTACTTGGATGGCTTGCATTTTCACATCATACAGACATGTGGTTGTGTTAGTGTTATGCTTTGTTCGTTATACTTGATGACCAATGCACTTTGTCTTTCCTGGACTTTTTATTTACCTCTCCTTCCTCTAGCTGACAAGTGAAACTCTAAATATATGGGAAGCTGATATCACATCATCTTTTTCTATCTGTGTCCCTATGTATTAACATAATTGCTGGAATTAATTAGCAGGGATAATTGCCTAAAGAAGAATATCTTTGTGCAGAGAACATGTAAACTCCTGTGGCAACTCCTCCCTTCCTGTGTGGAGGGGTCTCTGCTGTCTATAGCACCTAGTTTAGCTCTAAGACATTTGGATGGGTGCTTCTCAGCACTCAGACATTTGTACTGTCTTTTTCGCTTTTGATGGCTTAAATCTTGATGGATTTGCTTCATACCAGGCAGAGGTCCTGATGATGTCTTTGTCAGAAGGAGAGCAGATGATAAGGAGCTTACTGCCCTTTACATGAACAACTTAGTAAACTCCTGCAGCTCTCATTCAGAAGTTATTGCACTTCATTCAATGAGCTGACAAAAAGAAATGCCTGAGTTGAGCAAAGGTTTTCATCCTTATAGATGTTCATAGAGATTTATAAGTGAAAAACACTGCAAAAGAACTAGCTATTCATAGAAGATGAGAACAGTGTAGAATAATTGACTTTCTGGTGGGAGGGATTTTTGAATCTCTGCATTTCATGGAGGTTTATGTAATGCCACATTTCTCTTTATAGCCACTTGGAAAAGAATCCAGTACCATTTCAAGAGATTAAAGTAACTTTTCAAGAGTGCTTTATTTTGGATAATCCCAACTCAATATATACAAAAAAATATGCTATATGCAATGTTCTTTCAAACCATCTTCCATTAACACCAGAACAGATTTTTACTCTTTTTAATGCTATATATTCTGAAAGCCCTTTCTAAAAATCTCATTATTTGTTCCATAATGGCCAAACAGCTGTGACATAAAAGAAAATCACAGTCATGGAAAGACTTTAATGGTACTTCACGTTCCTGTAGTTGCACTGAAGGTAGTCACTCACCCTTTTTAAAGGCAAGGACTTTTTCCACTGAAGGAAGCCTATTGTATCAGATATTTCTACTGCTTTATACCCTGTTATTTATTTACAATGTATGCCTTTATGTCAAACTCCTCCACTGAAACATAGACTAGCGATGGGAAAATGGAGAAGGTTCAGTCAGTTCAAACTCTGCCAACATCAGCTGCCACATGTCAGTGTGAGATGACCTTGTGAAGAGCTGCAAGAGTTTCCATAAGCAGCTGCTGGTCATGCTGTGCACCACCAGAAGCAGAGCCCTGCACCTGTGATGCCCTTTGCTGAGTGACGCAAAGTCTGGTCTTGGCATTTCTTTCTGCCCTAGCTCTA
>VZTL01035922.1:0-17766 GCA_013400535.1 Scopus umbretta | reverse complement strand
TTTTTTTTTTTTTAAGGCTGTAGCTAGGTGAAAGAGAGAAAATTTACTCATTTACCTTGTCCTGGCTGCTGCTGTCTGAACCAGATGAAGTCTAGGGTGGCAGAAGTTCTTCCCTGACAGCAATTGTGCATGGTCAGGCGGTCATGTCATGCTCAGTTAGCACAATCTGAGGGAGCCCTGGGAAAGCATTTACCCTCTTCAGCCAGTATAGTGGTGACGGAGAGCTTGCAGAGAGGATAATCATTAAGCATGGAGCTGGACCTCAGACATGATGGGAGGAAAGACATATTTGCTGTGGGTTTGGAAGATGACCTGCAAGAGAGGAAGCTGCTGAGCTGAGAGAACCCTGGAGGAAAGGATGTTCCTGATGAGAGGTAAGGGTTGTTTATATCCCCTCTATTCTTGTCCTGTTTTATCTCATCACTCTGAGTTTTGCTATTGTAAAAGACATGTAGTAAGGCCTGGCTTTTAAGGCCTGAAGCCCTTTATAGACTTTGTGTTTACAGAAAGGTGAGGGACTGCTGTTCTTGAAGGTTTGGTGATGATGATGTAGCTCCCCCTTGCAATATTTCTTTGAGTGCAGGTATCCGTTAATAAGGATCTTTGTAGGTGTTTTACCCAAAGCAGGAGATGCTCCTATAGAGAGCAATTCAGGGACGTCAAGTCAGGATGGAGCAAACCCTTTGCTTTCTGGTGTTCACAGCTATGTAATGTGCCTGTGGTGACTCTGGAAGATTACTGACATGACAAACTAAAATTAGGGAACTCCTTGGCATGTTTTAAGTGTTACTCCTGAACTAATTTAGCTTAGATACCAGACATTTTGTGTGCCTGGAAGCGCATGATTGATTTTAGGATTTGTTGTGCTAGACAAGTACTGGTATTGTCAAGTATCCCATACCTTAATGTGACACAGCTGAAGTCCCTGCACTCAGGAGGACATTCTCCATGTGGTGCTGGGCATTCAGCAAGTGATCCACAGCCAGGCGAGACCTGACTTCCCCATGGGCTTTCTCCCAGACTGAGGAAGCAGGATGGCTCCAGCCAAGGATGGGCCTGTGATTTCATTCCTCTCCTGCACCTGTGGAACAAGGTGTCACCTCCCCTCTAGCTTGCTCTACATCTTGCTGAAGAAATGAATGAGGTTTAGTTAGCTCCAATAGGCACCTGCTTCTCAAAAACATGACCTATTCTCAAATAATTTTGCCTCTCTGGCCAAATCATTTAAAATAACCTATTCTCAGGATTTAATCAGTCTTAATAAAGGAATTATTCTGAAAGTCAGAGTTCTTCTTATGATAATGTTCAAGTCTAGGCAGTCAGTGTTTTCATCCAGAACATAGCACAAATGAGAGCACTTTGTGTCCACCAAAGGAAGTAATTTTTTCCATTTGAAGCAAACAAGTTTTCCTTAGTTGCATCATGCTACTGCTCTTTCACAAGCCTTTTTTATTTGTAGCAAGAAAAAGGAGCTTGAAGAGTGCAGGGAGTGTGGTGCAGAGTGTGTGGTGTTTCCCAGAAATCCTGTCCTGTGTCTCTTGAACTTAAAGTACCTGTTCCAGACAAAGGGTGTCCAAGGCACCTGTCCAATCTGCCGTTGGTATAAACTGGCAGCAGCTTGTAAGAAGTCCCTCAGGCTGTAGCCTAAGGGCCTTCGCTTTTGCGGGTAGGTGAGACAGAGCCTTAAGTCATAAAGATAGAAAATGAGTGATTTTCCTCGGTGTTTTTTTATAGCCACCTGTCTGGCATAATATTAACAAAAAGTTCTGCACTATCAGTGCAGTAATATCAGTAACACAGGTTACTGAGATAGTGTATAAACCTTGTGACACCGGCGGTAACGTCACCTAGAGAGAGCAGTGAAGGTGTGGTTTATGGGACATCTTCAACAGGAACTTACTTACTCTGTCAGTTCAGCTGCCTTACAAGAGTGAGAGAATTCACAGGAAAGCTAGTGGATGATTTTAAGAGCAGTATCTCTCTTCACTCTGGTAAAAATAGTTTATATTTGAGGCATAAGTTAAGGAACAGTTCAGATATTTCCTTGCTGTACAGCTTTAGGTAGACTGATAATGGGTAAGATTTTTCAAAAGGTAACAGGTAGATAGTTTCAATTGAAATTATGTGAAATGTAGGCATCTTAGTTTCTTTTGAAAAATTCACTTATGCAGCTTTTTGCTTCTCCAAAATCTTTATTTTCATGGGATCATTTTATTCCTGTCATTCAAGAAAAAGGAAGGAGAAGGATGTCAGTTCTTGGCAGATCTACAGGAAGATTTTCTGCTCTGGATGTTTTTGCCATTAGGTGGCACATTTAGAAGTTAGGCTAGAGAGCCACAATGCTTTGTCTTCTACTTATGAATGCATGCTATTATTAACATCCCTCACCAGGTCAGTGTACCCCTATGTACTTCATCTGTGTGGACACCTACTTAGTCTTAGCAGTGACCCAGCATGTAAAGAGTCACTAAGAAAGTTAGCCGGCAAAATCAAAACTGGGAAGTGTGGGTGTGCTTGAGTTGATATGACTGAAACTGCATCACAGATTAATTTTAAAACAACTCTCATTTTGTGGAGAAGGTAGGTTCTGATTTGTTTTTATTATCTCTCTGAATGACATTGCAAGGTGCTCAAGGTCAGTGTGTCTTTTTTTTTTTTTTTTGTAACTGTAGAGTATCGTATACTACTGGTGTATTCTTTGCAAAAGTGAAGCATAGGTTCAAGCAGCTGAGAAGGAGATTGACTAGCATATGTAAATTGATCATAGAATAAACTGAATAAGACAAAAAAGATGGAAGGAGACACTGAGGGAAGTACTTCAGCAGAGACAGCAACATTTTTAAGTTACTAAACCAGCACAGCTTTTAATCCAGTAAAACAAGAGCTTAGAGGATCTGGGAGTGCTGTATATAAATAGATTGGGGGAGGAGGAGAAAGAACCAAACTGCTTTTGGTCCAGAGATGGTCCTCAAATACGAAAAGCGAAAAGTGTTTTCTGATGTTTGTAAGAGGAGGGGATACATCTGATGACTTCAGAGTTTCTTTTCAGGCTTGGGAAGACCTGCGAAGTAGCTAATCTGTTTTTGTCTTTAGACTTTGAAACTTTCCTAGGGCAAGGGCCTGTCTTTATATTCCAGTGGGACACAGCTTGAAGCCCTGTATTGGTTCTTCACTGGAGTGAACATCAACACCATACGCATTTCAATTGCCAGGAGTAACTCTGAATACAAAGTAGGTAGTAACAACAGCAGTTGCCAGTCATGGGTGGGATAACAGCCATGGCACAACTGTTTACTTAACTTGTGCTAAAGCTATGAAAATCAGGTGAACCACCTTCTTTTTCCCATTGTTGGAAAGTTCTTGGAGTTGTAATGCTTCCTGAAAGGAAAAGTTTCTGACATCACCATATCCATCTACTCCTCCACATCCAAAGCAGTGAGTATGGCTCTACAGGTTTCTGTCCTAGACTCTGTCTCAGCTTCGAGCCTTCTCTCTTGTTCTCCTTCCTCACTACTCTGACCCTTGTTTGGCTCCAGTCTTTTGTCTTCAGGGAAAATGCCAAACTGAATTTACTTGCTGCCAAGAAGTTTTGAGCCAATGCTGGCAAAGAAGAAAAGCTCCAAGTTGTACAGTGTGGCACGCACCTGAAGCTTTATGTTGTTTGATTTCAGTAGAAACACTTAAGTATTCATCAAAAGATGAGTTCCACAGAACAGCTCTGATTCGGGCAACTGACAGAAGTTGCCCGGGGCAACAGTTGCCCAGTCTTAGGGGGCCACATAAACAAACCCCCAGGCTCTCAAGATGTAGGCAGCAACATTCAGGACAATTTCTCCTTCCTCCAAATATTTTCATGTAATAAGAGAGTATAATTTCTTCTTTGGTGTATTATAGTGGTGCAAGGCAACCTTCTCTGAGGCTGGGAGTAAGCTCTGAAGTTTGTATTTATTTTACTTATAGCTAATCTGTTCTTATCAATGCACAGTAAACACATCCCATACACAAGCATGTCATGTATACGCACACATGCATATCACATTCATACACAGTCAGACTAGATTTACTTACCAATTATATTCTTTCAGATGGATTATGGCATTTGTCTAATAAACTTGCAAAAATGCAGTATGATAGGAAGACATGTTTTTAATAAATAAAACGCAGTGGTGTTATACCTGGAAATGTTTTATAATAAAACTGGAAACAATCTGAAGTATGAACTATTCAGATATGTTTACAATATGATAATCTGCATCCACTTTTTTAAAGGCTGTGGAAGATCAAGTTCAAGCTGTCTAACCACCATTTAAGGTGTTTTATTGATATCTTATTGCTTGAGCTTTATAATACAAGTGAACTGTTTTATAGGCTCAGACATTCTCTGTTACCTATTTTATGCTTTAGCACCCTAAATATGTGTGTGTTTTGGGTTGGGTCATCCCCTCATTTATTCTGGCTTCGTTTGATGCAGGGTTGATGTACTGGTAAACTGATTATGTGCCTTTGCTGATATGGCATCCTTGTCTCCTGCTCTAAAACAATGACTTCTAATTCTTCATCAGGAAAAAGCTTATAGAGAATTTAAAAATGGGTATTTGATCCCATTAATATCAACAAACTATGTTTCAGTTTCTTTGTTGCTGGCAGCTTTTTTCATTATTATTATTATTATTATTATTATTATTATTATTAATCAGTTCAAAAATACAGATGAGTCTCTTCAAAAATTTTTGGATGCTGGATGGCTCTAAAAATTATTGATAAGACACACATGGTGTGAATGTCATGCTAATCAATCCAGTACAAAGAAGTATAGTAATTACTATCCAGCAGCTAAAATTAGCATATGAGGACATTTAAAAAAACAATCCCAAGAAACAGCCATCAGTTGTATTCTTTTAGTCTAGATAAGTTAAAATAGAGGGGAGATGTGACACTTTTAAATATGGAAAATATTGCAGCAAAGACGTTGGAAATAAATAGTTCACAGTGGACTTGGGCAGAAGAAAATGAAGGCGCAGAAACAGCAATGTGAGAGATTTAATTCTGGAAACAGAAAATGTTTTTATGGTGAGGGAAGTTGAGCACTGAAATAGTTTGCTTGGGGAAGCTGTGAAATCTCCATCATTGAGGTTTTTCAAAACAGGATAGACAAATATTGATCAGGAATGATTTAGGCAGAGGTGGTTGTGCCCAGTAACAGGAGGATGGACTATACGGCTTCCTTTTGCAAGTTATGTCATTATATGCCTCTTTATTGAGGGCCTTGGAGGAGTCCAGGAATCATATGAGTATGGAGAATGATTGTTCCTAGTGATAGTCTTACCGGTACAGTTGCAGTTTGTATTAATGTTTCCTTTACTTTGGAAGATCTCTACAAAAGTCTGTAACAGAATTTCTGATATTTTATAAACACTTTGGAAAGGGGGCACTGTGATTTCCACAAGAAACTAATTAGAACATTTTGGCCAAAAAGTTTGAAGAGCTTGTGCTCTTTTGTATATGTTTATAAAACTGTAATGATTCTCTTTGTAAGAATTTCAGTGCTGAAGCTCATCAAGCACTTCAAAAGTGTTTTAGGTGTGATCTGAAGCTTGTTGATGACAGCAGAAATTTTTCTATTACTTCTTAATAGGCTTTATGTCAGACTTTGTGTGTGGTGTTCATATAGTGAGTCCTATTTTCTTACCAGGAATAAATATCCAGCATGACACATATTGCTTTTACCTTGGTCGAAAAGGAAGTTTTTTTCTAATTCTACAGTCAGCTGCATGTATCCAAAACCATGTTCCTGGGCTGTGTTTAGAAAAGCTGTTATGTATCTGTTGAGTAAGATCTGTCTGCCTTAGGAACTGCAAGAGACTTTGAATATTTATGCCTGTTAATAGATCATGGTACATTATATGAAAAGACAAGTATCAAAATACAGTTAACCACACAGAAAAGCATCAGAACCCCTTATCTAATTTGTTGGAATGCATCAGTTTGAATTTAATGATGCTATTTTTACCCAGACATATTTCAGAGTACACCAGCCTCTGCCTGACATAGTCAAGTCTCTTAAGAAGCACAAAAAGGGTTTTAGAAACTTGACTGCAACTGAACCTATTAACATTCGTTATACTGAGACCCTAAGATGTCAAGATTAGCAGCTTGCAAACAAGTAAGTGCTTTTTTAAAATTTTGTTTTATTTTTCAAGGTTGCTACAAAAATGAACATTCATTGTCTCTTCCTCCCCGCCCCACCCCACCCTGCTTTCCCTGGTGAAATGGGTCTTTATTTCCCCCCTTTTTTTTCCCCAGAAAATGCAGTTATTTGCTAAATTTTATGAACTAGGAACACCTGCTCTATCTGCATCATTAGAAAAAAGCATAAGAAGTAAGAATTACAGTATGATGGAATACCACTGTCCAGACACAACACCAGTGTAAACAGTGTTTTGGTAGGGATATTGGAGAACTATGAGAATAATTATCACTGAAGACGGTATAAGCATGACAAAATTGAAGGTAGATGGTTTCAGACTCTGTCTAGTACTTTTAATGTTCCTCTGCAGTCTAGAACAGTTGCTGTTATCTCTTTAGGTTCCTTGTTGGTATCTGTTCTGTGAAAAGCAGGAAAATTGGACGAAATTGCATACTGCCAATTACCAGTCTTGCCCAAAGCCACATTTGTCTTGTACATCCCGACTCTGATAGTGAGTGGGTGAGCGATGGTGCTTTGAAACTTGGCTGGCTGTTCTTCAGTAAAATCCAGGGGTGTCTGCAGGAGGGAAACTCCAGGGTGAAAACTGCCTGTTGGTTGCTGAAGGCACAGCCCTCAGCACTGGTGGTCACAGCTTGAGCGTTTCAGACCTCCTTCCCTCAGGGAGCTCTGATGGTGTGTTTGGCCAGAGCGCTGAAAGTCTGTCTCCTAGTGGCTTGATCTTGAGTAAAACTGAACACCTGTGCTCACTGTTAAATTCCAATTTCAAACATTGCAGGAGTCAAGCAGTTGATGACAGGAAGTAACTCATGGTTTCAAAACAAGTGATAAGGAGACACCTTCAGAGGAAGATCATATCAGTGATTCAGGGAAGAGGCAAGTACCAGAGGCTGTGAGTGAAAGCTAGCTTTGTTTAAAGGTTTGTGTTTCTGACCACAAAAGCAGTGAGTGGCTGAGGCAAACTGCCATGAGGAGTGGTGGGTTCTTCCTATTTTGGGATATTAAGAGTCTGGACGCTTTCTTGGTGGATGTGTTTCTTTCAGGTAAATAATTGGAAGAATTATAGGAAGTGTTATATAGGAGGTTGGATAGGTGATCATATGGTTTGTTCTGGCTTTAACTCCAAATGTACTGACTGCTCATTTATTGCATGCATCTCCAGTCTGCTTGTCACGTGGTTCTGATAAGCAACTGATGACTCTTTGTAAGCTGGAGTATTTCCTGTATTGTGCCAGTACATCAAATACAGGCCCAGCCTCTTCTGCAGCAGTCCCAATAGGTGACGTGGGTGAGTAAATGGGGGTCTCTGGTCTTGAAGTAGCTGTGTGTTTCCTTTAGTTAATTTGCTGGCATCACAGAAAAACTGCTTTAGGCATTCTAAACCATCTCAAATGTAATATAAGGTTCAGGCTTTCTTTGTGGGGAGGAAAGAAGGTCTCTTGATGCTTATACTTCAGTAAAAGCTACTCTTGCAGTTACAAGTGTATTCTTAAAATTTAATATTAAATTTCCCTAACTGCAGTCTGAACATAGCGCATATAGATTTATGCTTGATGAACAATTGATACTATTCTTCTTTATCCCATCTGTGTATTGAGTTGCACTGTAAATTGTTACTAGCTCACCATATTTGTCTTTATTCTAGACAGATTACACCTAGGTTGCTTCCCTCTTTCCCCACCCCCTATCCCATTTTTCTAGTTTTTTTGGCATTCATTTCCTCAAATTTTTGGTAGTGTTTGAAGTCTGGGAAAAAGAATAGCTTTTCAACCATTGCTTAATGAAGAGCAGATAGTCAAGTGATTTATCATTGTTGCAGTCATACAGATGCAGTGAATGTAAAGTCTTCCAACAGTAATGCCAGGTAGAGGTAAAAACACTTAAATAATCCTTTGATATTTGTCAGAACTATATTCACCCTCTAGATACTGGGAAGGCCATACCTCAATATTTAGTAGAGTGTGTGTCAAACAAAGCGGCCAGCTGATTTGACAAAATTATACTACGGTATTAAACCACAGCCAGTTGTCTCCCCTCATAGGTTTCTCCTTAGCTTTATAATGTCTTAGACATCCAGCTGTAACTGAACTTTTTTATCACTTTTTTTCACTGAAGTCTACAATATGATGTAGGATGCTTTTAAAACAGGTATTCTTTGAATGATTCAGCCAGTGCAGTTACTGATAAGAAATGGCTGAAATTCCTGCTTGCTTTGTGGATAATATTTCTGCAGAAACCAAGAAACAGAAGGTGTTTCTGCTTGCAAAGTAGTCTTGGTTGTCTCATTAAAAGATTAAGAAAGTGCTTTGGCACCTGCTCAGTGTTGAGGGTTTATTTTATTTTGCTGGGGCTTTTTTCAAATTCTTTTCAATGTTTTGGGCACCTAGCAAAGATTCACTAGAGCTGTTTAGCAGTAATATAATGTAGCCACAGTAACTGGGCAACTACTGCAAAGGACCAGTTCCCAATATGCATGTGTGTTATTTAATGTCCCTTTGCAGAAAGAGTGACTTGTGGTTTTACCTGGAGGCGGAGGCAAAGAGAAGTGTGCTGTTGCCATGTCCTACACATGGACCAAAAGGGGTCTCTGAAGCCCTGGTCTCCTCTCTTGGGTGTCCTGGCTGCATGGTGAGGAAAGATGCACTCTCCACAGATGTGAAGACATTGTTCTCCAAACCAGAAAGCATAATCCACTCTCTTTTATCCCACTTTGATTTTATAGGCTTTATTATAACCCCATCTTGTTTCTTTCTTTCTCTGCGATAAATCTTCTCATCCTTTCTCTTCATGAGTTTCTGGGACTTTTGATCCATTTACTGTTCTTGTATTTTGCCTTTTCTTACCCACTGAAACTGAGAGACGATGGCAGGACAGACGCTTCTTTCTACCTCACTGCTCACTGCCATGCCCATATAGAAAGTGCATGCAGGAGCTTTTGAAGTGATGCTTTTTTGTTTCTATTCTATAATATAGAATCATAGAATCATTAAGGTTGGAAAAGACCTCTGAGATCATCTAGTCCAACCGTCAACCCAAAACACCATGTCTACTAAACCATTTCCTGGAGTGCCACATACACACGTTTTTTGAACACCTCCAGGGATGGTGACTCCACCACCTCCCTGGGCAGCCTATTCCAATGCTTGACCACTCTTTCAGGAAAGAAATTTTTCCTAATATCCAGTCTAAACCTCCCCTGAATAGGTTTATTTTGCTTCTGCATAAATCAGTCAGTCCCTTAAAATTGCAGAGAGTTTTGAGAAGTTAAACATCCAGTTACTATTGATGAGTGCCTGCAATGAGTTGCACTCAGGCAGTTTGGGAACTGAGAAGGTGTGCTCACCATCCAGGCAAAACCATTCCTATTTTGAACACTCCTAATTTGCTATTCAGAGTAGATTATTGGGTGTGATTTTACAAAGAACTTTAAGTAATGGCTGGACCACTGTGAAAACCATGATCTGCTACGGGATTTGGAACAGGCTGCCTGGGAAGGTGGTGGAGTCACCATCCCTGGAGGTATTAAAAAACCGTGTAGATGTGGCACTTCAGGACATGGTTTAGTAGGCTGGTGGTGTTGGGCTGATGATTGGACTAGATGATCTCAGAGGTCTTTTCCAACCTTAACAGTTCCATGACTCTATAACTTGTGAGATGAAAGTTTATGGGATAATACTGTGTATAGTAAGTTAAAGTAATCTCCGTAACAAACACAGTCTATTTTCCTGTTCAGCATGTGTTTTGTTACTTTGCTATAGTGATACAGCCAAGCTAGAATAGCAGTAGCAGGAAACATACAGATGCTTCTGTTCTGTGTAGGTCTGCAGAGCTCATCTGTATGTCAATTTTATGCTAGCTACAGGCAGCAGGAGATCACTAAATTATTTTTCGGTGATTTTTCAAATGTCTCAGAAAGAGGCTGCCAAAGTTTTGCAGGCCCTTTAGAGAATTCATCTCTGTGGTCTAGGTAGCTTCTCTGGTACCACAAAGTACTGAGTCCCAGTACTGCACAGAGGAGACAGCATCCCATTATTTCCTCTTGCTGTCACTTGCTGCAGAGTAGTGGTGCTGACAGGTTACTGTAGAGAGCAGAGAGTTGTTGATAAGCCTATTTGATTTTCAGTTTTCTTATATTACATGCTGCATGGCTGGGTATCCTGAACCCTTTAGTATATTGTGAATAATTCCAGTTAGTCTCAGAGACGGGCTAGAATGTAAAGGTGCATTTCAAAGGACAAGATGTAGCTGAAGCAGCAATGATTGCAGTTGAGAAAGGAGGTTTCAGCGCATATGACTTTTATGTGGGATGGTGTGACCTGGAGACTGTTTTTTCAGTGTCTGTTGATAAATATGCGTGCTGAGGTCACCAAGGGCACGAAGAGAAGGCAGGAGACAAAAACTCCCTTTCTTCTGCTGAAGGCAAAGGCGCATTCCACCTTTATCTCTGCAAAGGATTCAATTTTCTTACTGCACACTGCTGTAACTGGTGAGGGCACATGCATTCCCTTTGCTGCACTTTTGGACGTATAACCTCTCTGAGCTTGATGTTTGCACTAGAGAGATTTTTATCCCTGGTGGCTAAGACCAGCTTCACTACTGAAGTCTACCAGGCATCGCTTGATGGCCTGGGCTTTTCTGATTCTGCCAAAGTGGGCCTCCCTCTGTCCATGCCCATTGACTGGCAGATACACAGCAGATGCCTCTTACAAGGTGCTGTTGTGACGGATTGCTGCTATTAACCTTTGCTTCTCTGCCCCATCTTTGACCTTATAATACTGTGCATTTTTAAGACTAATCATGTCAGAAGACTGATGTCATTGCAGGGCAAAACAGTGGAAAGAATGGGGTCAGAGTGAAAGCTTTTATTCAAGTATAAATATCTAAAATAACAACATGGGCACTCCCAAGTCTTGACAACACATTTCTCTTTGCATGTGTGTTTCCTTCTCTTTTTAATAAAAAGTGTTCTGTTCCCAAATTCCCACTTCTGTCATGGAAGTGTTAGAATTGGATGAGCTACGTGTTAACCTCTTGAAAGATTAGTGATCCTCTAACACAGATTTTAATGGCCCATTAGTGTAAAAGGAAGTGTTTCTGGACTGATGGGACATAAACATGATTCATATTCAAAAATAATATATTGCTCCGAGTTCACTTGCTAACTCCCTCTGGCTAAAAGGGCAAAGTGCAACTATTAAAAGGCAGAAACCAAGAAAATACAGACAAGTGCTTCTGACCTGAATGATATGCAGGCAAACTCTCATCACTTGAGGAGGTCAGATTGTTTTACAGGTGTAAGTGGGTGCACCTCTATGGGATTAAGTAGAGCTATTCAGATTCACAGCAGCCAAGAATCTAACACCAAATGTTTTAATAGCTTGGTACACAGTTGGGAGAATAGAAATCTACTGTACATCATTCAGTTTTATTGAACATTTGAACCATCCACATGTTTTATGATATCTCCAGCTCACAGTGCGACCCTGAAGGAAAAAAACTTGGAAGTAATAAGAACAATCAGATCTAGTCTAAAACTGAAATGTTCGAGATGGTTTTTAATTTGAACTGTTTACTCTGGCTGTTTCTTCTATGACCAGATCATCCCCTGTGTATATCTAACTCCAAAGTCCCTTTGGCAGAGGTATGGGTGTAGCTGCTCTGAAGACTACATTGCCTATAACCACTGATGAGCTAATTGCCACTGACTATCCACCCAAGAGCTGGTGTAAAACAGTTTTTTTGGCATTGTTCTCTACTGAGAGCTGTCTGAGTAACCTGGTTACTTGTCTAATGCATTTTTCTGTCTCTTTTATTAATTCTCTCTCTCTTTGACTCCAGAACCTGCCTAGTACCATTTGCTCTGGCACTTTGGAGGAGACTTTCATACATTTGGCATCTCCCTTGATGTTTTGGATCAACTAGGGAAAAAAGGGTGCCCTGTGGAGCTCAGCTGTAAGTGCCTCTGAAGTGGGAATAGGCTTGTGTTCTCACTGTAACTAGCAAGATGTACTTAAGAATATTCCTGTCTTGCAGGTACTCAGTAGCATTAATTTAATTTCAGTAGTAATTAATTCACAAGTAATTAACTTCTTTTTTGGCTAGTCAATATGCTTCAGTTTAGAAATTACTGATTTGGGATTTTACCTGCATTTGGGCTAGTGGCCTTGATTAAATAGTTCTTCCCTGATTTCTAGTGCAGTGATTCATTCAAGAAGAGTTTTTCCAAAATTGATAAGTATCTTAAAATGAAATAGTTCTGTCCAGTCAATAATGCCAGATCATGATGAAGGCTCAACCATTCTCTTTCTCCACCTCTCTCAGCAAAACTATATATATGTACATATCCTCTTTAATAGCTGACCAGTACACCTTTGTCTTGTGACTATTTCATTTACATTGAAAGAATTGTTCATTAAAACATTATTTCTAATTGGCGGTACTGCCCTTTTATGTGCTTACATTGTCTGTTTCCTTTTTTCCTTTCCTATGGACTTCCACTTCAAATTTCAAGTATCCTATCTGTAGTTCCATTTCACATTTCTTCCTCAAGATGGATTATATATGTAAACAACAAGTTATTGGTGGGTTAAGAACTTTTCATTGATCTCTAAAGACTGATCTAACTAATGCATCTGAAGGAGTTTCGAAAAATGAAATACATTTAACTGATGCAAAAAGTCTTCCTGAATTCCTAGACAGTCTGAAATAATATTTTTTCTGGTCCATTTCAAGAGGAGTTAAGGATCAGTAATGACAGAGGTAGCAATTAAATAACTGGTCCTTTAATAAAAAGAAGAGGACATGATAGGGAAAAACTTTTCCTGAGAAGTTGTAGTAGGGTGCGGGATGACACATGGAGAGGCAGTGAAAGGAGGAGGCAATGTATTTATCTGGCCAAATACATATTTATTATACAGCTGTTTACACCTAAGTTGGTTGTTGAACCTCCTTTTGTAGTCAGTGGAGAGAAACAGGAGCTTCTGAGACTTAGCTTGTCTCGTCCTAAAGTAGACAAGTAAAATAGATCAGATGAACCACACCCTAAAAAATGCCATTTTCTATGTGTTTACAGGGAGAGCCTTGAGTGATTAGCTTCACAGCAGACATCTCCTGAGGCGTCCCACCTCCTTATGAGTCTTAATGTTACCTGGTCTAGGTTTAGAGCAGTGGCTGTGATGCAGTGAAGGTGTTTTATTCCAAAATCATCCAAGTGGATGTGGCACTAGAGGGGGTCCCCTTTTCACTGAACTGATGCCATGAGGTCTGATTTATGGCTGCATGGGGAGGCAACCCCATGTCCCATGGTGGTATTAGAACCTCAGTGATACTTCTTGACAAGGTAGCTGCCTGAAATTAAGTGGGATAAATCCCAGTCCAAGGTCACTGTACCTGTTTGTCTCCCCCAGTTTCATGAGGAATACTGAGAAGTGTTGGTTTTGTGCTCTGATATGGAACAAAAAAATGTTTGAACTAGTCATGTGAGCAACTCATGGTAAAACTACAAAGGATCAGGATAGAACTGGCTAGGTGTGAATTTTGTTAAATGAGAGATCACTTTTCAACTACTTGAGGGGATACCCAGAAGTAAGAGTAATATTAGTCCATTGGAATATTCCTATAATTTCAAACAGTTATTCTTTTAGTACCATTGCATAGTGGGTTTTTAGTAGTTGCCATTATCAATTTAATATGCATGTTGTGTCCATATCTGCTCCTGAAAAAATATCCTGTTCTTGGAAGAGCTTAATTATCTGTTTTCTTCCCTTTTCCCCTTTTTACTATCCTCCCCTTTGCTATCAATCCCTGCACACTTAAAAAAAAAAAAAAAAAAAACAACACAAAAAACCCCAAAAAACCCCAACCAACAAAAGTGTGTTAAAGTTTACTGATTGNTCTCAACCCACGGGTTTTAGGTTTTTTCCCAGTTCTCTCCCCCATCCCACTGGGGTGGGGGGAGGGTGAGCAAGCGGCTGTGTGGTGCTTAGTTGCCGATTAGGGTTAAACCACAATATCTGGACATGTCAAATAAAGATGATTTCCAAATGGAATTTCCAAGTACATTAACATAATGATGGTATTGTGCCTACAGTTATTTCCCAAACAGTTGTGTTCCCTCCAAAATGCAAGTTGCGGATAAAGAGAGCTTATAGTAGATAGCTGAAATTAATTTTTTCTCTAAGAAGTTCGGACTTGGCTAAGAAAATGTAGTGCTAAACAGAATGGTGGAGACACTGCTGCAATTGATTAGCCTAGGAGATCAAGCTGACTGCACTGTGTAATTAATACATTGCAATGAATGAACTGGATGATATCACTTAATAGGAGGAACTTGTGCTAACTGTCATTATCAATTCTACATGCTTTTTCAATTTCAGATTGTGGTTAACTGATTTGACATTAAATTCCCCTTTACTTCTGGCCTGCA
Organism: Scopus umbretta; assembly: GCA_013400535.1. NCBI lineage: Eukaryota > Metazoa > Chordata > Aves > Pelecaniformes > Scopidae > Scopus > Scopus umbretta. Next base: position 3,136 of record VZTL01035922.1, on the reverse strand, counting down.
CTGCAGAGATGAATTGTTTTGTGGCCAGAGATCAACAGAATATTGATCTACAAGTCAAATCTGTCTATCCACCTTTTACATGCCTTTTTGCTTACTACGTGGCAGAGTAAATTAAACCGATCTGCTACTGTAAGCTCCTATTTCAATATAAATCTCTCCTTTTATCTTAAGCTCTTTATCACAGTTTTAACAGTGAATTCTGCTCACTCAATTATTCCTGTCTGTTCAGATTCACCAGTTCTAGGATCCTTCATGCCAGACAGTATCTGCTTCAGTAGGATCAGAATAATTTAGCATCTTTGAAAATGCTACTGTCATTTATTCTAGGAGTCAGCTGTCTTAGAAGGACCAGAAAAGGCCAAACTAGTTTGCATTTATTGGCAAACTATCGCTTGTGTTAGTACTGACTTTTAATTTCACTGTAAAGATGAGAAAGTAAATATTATCTTGGGAACTTTAGTCAATGGAGATTGTTGAAGAAGTTTTTCCTTATTTAGAAAAGATAAACAAAATGTTAATACTGGAATTCCATATTCATCAAAAAAAGGCTAATGTTTTAAAAGGCTGGAATTCCTAAGTTGAAACAATGAAAGACTCTAAATAATATTCTCAAAATGGTTTGGGGACAAAGTTGGTCAGTATATGCATATATTTACCTAATTAAAATATACTGTTTCAAGAACACAGGAACAAGGTACTGGCATAAAAAGCTATCCAATGGTAGCCACCTCAAGAGAAATACAAGGTCTATCTTTAAGTCAGAAAAGTGACAGATCCACGCATGAATCCAGAAAGACCCAGTCTGTGTGTCTAGTGCTTTGCCAAGGAAGTCTGGGAAACTAGTTCTGCCTCTGCTTAGGAAGGAGAACTTGCGATTAGATCCACAGCAGACTTTTGCCAATGACAAATGTCACCAGGCAGAATCAATGATTCTCAGATTTGTGCACCCATATTCATTTGCAATTACTGCAAGAAAGGCTGGGAAATAAAAATGAGTATTGTGTTGAGAAGCCTGAAGTCTTTTTATAGAAATGATGGGAAAGTCCAAATCTGGTGAATAAATGAACACACCACCTATCTAGAAAGAAAAGAAGAGGTAAAATGAAGACACTTTCTGCTGTACAGTCTATGTCGTGTAGAGTGGAAGGCAATGAAACACCAATGCCCATTGATTTTAATAGAATTCTATCTGACTTGCACTTCCACAAATAATGAGTTTCAACCCAACTTGTTCATGAAATATAACAAAATGAATTATATGAAGAGGAGTTGGTTATTTAGAAATATATCAATTAATGCTGTTAGAAACTTTAAAAGTTTCTAAGCTTTGAAGCATGAGGTTTAGTTTAAGAGTTTAACCAATATTTGCATGTAAAAATGAGCTGTGATATGGCAGATCATCCCCACTATTTTTTCAGCTTTTGCTGGACATTCTCTTAGGCTGCATAGTGGTGCATGGCAATTTTTTATATAAAAGTGTGATGGTGCGATACTGGTTTTGCTTATCAGTGTTCTGGATGGGTATAAATCACCTTAACAAGTCCTTGCAGATGTTACCTCTATTAATTTGTATTAGAATTGTAAAGAAAGTTTTGCTGCTGGTTTTGATTGCAGAGTTGATTAATAAAACTTTCAAAAAATATTTTTAGCAGCACAGATTACAGATGAAAATACTTAATTTTATGATGGGTTTAGGGATCTACATTTCCATAACTCTGCATTTAACTTTGAAAAATCATTTGGTTTGGATATATGCTTTCAGACAAGTTGGTCAAAAATTCCACTGGTGCTGAAGTACTCTGGGGTTAATATAAGAAAACGGCTAGTAAGCAAAACAGATTTGACCAATGTTTGAATATAGTAACATGCTGAGGTTGGTTAAAGGTTTTAGAAATCTTGACCAATGATTATTTTGTTTTCTTTCCTGGTAGCGATTGTGCCTTTAGGAGAAGGGACATTGAATAAATGCTCTGCCTCATTTAAACATCTCAAGCATCAGTACCTGTCTTTCCCCTCACCCCACATCAAGGTTATCTTGTAAGTAGAAGAAAGGTTTTATTCTCTGCTAAAAGAAGAAAAGCTTTTAAGCTCTTTAGTGCTCCTCTAATGGAAAAGAATTTTAAAATTTCCAGTATTGTCAAGGCTTATGATTTTTATATATTATTGGGGTTTGTTTAATCATCACAAGATTTATTTGGAGTCTGAGGTCTGGGAATCACGGACTTGTACAAAAATCCTGGCTTGTACCAAGGGAAGGATTTTTTTTGTTTGTTTATTTGTTTGTTTGTTTGTTTGTTTTGGGGTGGGGGGCTTAAACTGTGATCACTAACAGCTCCATGGAGCTCAGAACGCAATTTAAAACAGCTTCTTCACTGTTACTTCATTATGTGCTGTCACAAGAGAGGAGGAACAGAAAGCAGAGTCAACCTTGATCATTTAAGAATAAATGCTGACTTTCAACATGTTCAATCAGAAAATAACTGTTCTTCCCACTCTCTCTGCCTTCTCTGTGGGATCTGTCTGGTGGACAGCAAAGATACCTTCTAGAGGAGGTAAAAATAACAGCATGGGAAAAGTCTAATTTTGAGGTCTGAGATTCGCACTTGCCTCAGGGAAGTTCACCCTGGAAGGAAGTGGGTAACATGAGATCCTCCAACACCAGAAAGGCCATCTCCCACTTCCTGGAGGATGAGGAAAGCAGGTACTGACCAGAACAGACAAATCTGCTGACTATGACTAGTCATACTTTAGGATAGTGTCTTTTATAGAGTCAATTTTTGCATGTGAAAGGGTTGCAGTAATGTTGTACTTCACCGGCATGAATGATAGAATGGTTTGGATTGGAAGGGACCTTAAAGATCACCTAGTTCCAACCCCACTGCCATGGGCAGAGACACCTTCCACTAGACCAGGTTGCTCAAAGCCCCATCCAACCTGGCCGTGAACTTTTCCAGGGGTGGGGCATCCACAGCTTCTCTGGGCTACCTGTTCCAGTGTCTCACCACCCTCATAGTGAAAAATTTCTTCCTTATGTCTAATCTAAATCTACTGTCCATGTCACTGACAAAGATGTTAAACAGCATCGATCTCAATACGCACCCCCAAGGAACACTACTTATCACTGGTCTCCACTTGG
>VZTL01035912.1:22467-53852 GCA_013400535.1 Scopus umbretta | reverse complement strand
CCAGCCAGGTTAAACCACAACACTATGAAAAGTAAAAGTAATAATTCTTCCAAATATTGTGTTCTAACCTTCAGGCGGATTGCCTGCTATTATCCTGCTGATGAGAAATAGTAACTCTCCCCAATGTATTTACATGCTGCATCCCTTGAACTCACAGAGATCTGCAAGCATTTCAGCTCCTCATAGAAAGAGTCATTCTCTTGCTGTCTTGTAAACAAATTGAAGAATGAATTGTACACTGAGAGAAAAAGGATGCTTTTTTTTTTTTTTCTTTTACAACCAATATTGTGGAAATATTTTAGGTGGAGGAAGGGATGAGACACCTAACAAAAATGTCTCCCCACATCAGTATTTGGCTCAGGAGTATGTCTCAATTTTTAATTAACCATCAGTGTTTTCAAATCCAGATTTGCCAGTCTTCTATATTGCAAACTTGCACGAGTGCCAGAATTTGGCTTTCTCTCTCTCTCTGTGTATTCAAGCACAGTGGCACTGGCCAAAACTCTTCTTTATGTGGTTTCTGACTACCAGGCTTGGCTGGAGCCAACTGAGCTCCAGCCCAGCTTCAGCTGCAGAAAGCCTGAATTTTCCTGAGCACAGGAAATTCAAAGGTGGAACAAGGCCTTCACGTGGAAGTCCCTCAGCACACGTAGGAGTGAAGGGAGACAGCACAGTCCAGACACATTGCAAGTCTCAAAATAGTCCCATCTTCTGAAATTTCCAGCCTGATTTGGAGTCACATCCCTGATGTAATGGTAGTGACAGTCACAAGCAGCTGTATGCTTGGATGTCCACTCACATCAAATGCAACAACTAGGTTGCATTCTGGCAGAAGGTCTTTAGGCACACTGAGATAGGCAATGGTAACAACACTTTGGCAGACTTTCAGAACTGCTGCCTTATTTGCAGCTGACAGATATTCTTGAAGTAAGTCAAGTATTTTGTCTTGTAAGCTATTGTTTTCCTAGTTCTATTATGGGACTCTCTACAGACCTATGGCCTGTGTACACCATATTGCAGGACTGATTTTTATTTGGGGTGGAGAGGGAGGTTTCAGCCAGCTATGTTCCATATCACAGGGCCTTCAAGGCATCTCCTTGATAAGCAAAGTAATATTTTTGTAAAGCTGTAGCCAGAGAACAGTACTTGGCATCTGTTCAGGTTAACATGCCAAGGACATATAGGATGTACACCAAAGGTATTTCTTATCCCATGCAGGCAGTGTGTCTACACTGTTCTCTACAAGCTCAGGATGACCCAAGAGAGTTGTAACCATCTTAGATGTTTTCCAGAAGGCTAACTGTGCTTACCTGGATATCTGATGTCAGGAAAGGAAAAAACAACACTAAGCCTTTAGAAAGGAATAAAGCGAATTTATGATTCTTCTGAAACCCCGTAAGGAGGAGGAGATGAGGGGAAGGAACAGTGATTAAAGTAAATTTGCAGTCTCATTTAATAAGTCATGACTGGGCTGGGGAAAAGCTGGGAGAAGAAGATTTCTGAAGCCTTTAAAAGCAAAACAATCCCAGCCTGATGGAAAAAGCTTTGAGCCTTCCAAGAATAACTCATATGTTAACAAGGATGCTACATATTTTTTCCTTCCAGTAAGATCTATGGATGAATCAAGAACAGGACTCACTGTGCCATGTGCTGTATAGTCATGTTAGGCTGTTGAGACCGTTCTGAAGAGCCCCCTGGTGGGAGACACAGGGAGGGGTGGTGGTGACGTGAGACAGGAGAAGAAAGGATGTAGGAGACAAGGGGGAAAAAGAGTAGCCTTGGTAACTCTAGAAAGAAATCTAAAGCCAATTGCAGTTATAAGAGTGTTTCCCGAGTTCCTGTCACCTGCCTTGTCTATATATTCTGCATTTACAAATGCTCTTGTTAAAAATGATCCATTTCAAATTGTATGAGTCCCCTTGTTTTCTGTAATTGGAAAGCTTTGAATGTTTCTCAGCTTCATATTGTTGAACGTCCTTGGACAAGAGGATTCTCACCTTAGAATAATCATATAGTATTGGTAAATACACACTTATCTAGCTTTTTACATAGATCTCTTCATCAGTGTCCTCTTCCCAAAGAGTACTTTATCTCATCTAACAACAAACTGACATCCAGAGAAGTAAGGCACTTTGCAGGAAGGTAGTTTGCCCGTGGGACAAGTCAGGTTGTCTCCATTGCCTGGTTCCCATATTTACAGAAAGGATGATGGTGGGTTGGGTTATGATGGATACTAAGGAAATGCCCTTTCCCTTTGGTGGTAGAGAACCTATCCCAGTGTATTACTGGTATTTTTTGCCAAAGGAACCTGTAATACAAAGCTACCTGTGAATAAAATAAATGAGAATATTCTTGCAATGTGGCTGTTCTGTTCCTAGGAATGTTGCGGCAAATGTGTAAAAAAAGGGTTTGCATGGCAGAGAATTTAAACAGCTTTTTAAAAATCCACCTCAAGTTAAAGTTGCAAGATAATCCAGTATTGTGCAGGCTTGAAAAAGGTGGACAGATATGAATTGAGCAAGGTGGTTCCCTTTCCAGGCTGTAGTCTCTCTGGGAATAGGCCAGTAGGAAATATGTCAAGAAGGGACTGTCAAAATTTTCAGAGGATGACAGCGCAGGGACAGATTCCTCTGCAGGGCCAGCTTCTGGTTCTACATCAGGCCACCTTCCACTTGGCAGAGGTTTGTGCAGCACAGCCTGGGTGGGTCTCTCTGCAGTAGAGTTAGTTGTTAGATTTCTTCACTGGAGCTCTCTAGCCTGAAATGTCCCAGCATCTGCATTGCCTACAAAAATGTGTGAGCACTGTTTTGAGGGATACACTGGGTGTAATACACTTGTGTGGCTCTCACCTGTCTTAAAATATGAATTGTTCTATGACTAATGAATTCTCTTAAATTCTTGTAAATAAAAGATGGGAACAGATTTACTGGTGGAAAGCATCCCAGCTCAGAGCTTTTCTTAGCCCTAGACAACTGCTATTTGGTTGCTTACTTTCATTGATTTGTAAATATTGCAAAACATGATGAGTTTAAATTTTCATGCTTTAATGTGAGGCAGTGGCTGCACTACGGTCTGGGAGTTTGAATGCCAATCTCAGTAACTGATAAAAACATATGGGAGGGATAGGGGAGGTAGTTTGGTAGGGTGTAATTGGAGTTCACCAGCTCAGTTGATGGTAAGGATCTGAGCCTCTTTACTTGCTCCATCTAAAAAAAAAAAAAGGGCTAATGTCATATTTGTCTTCCTTTCCACTTTTATGTGACATCTTACTGATAGGGAACCCTTTGCTTACATATCTCAACGTAGCAGAGAAATAACCGTTGTTTGTTCTGGCTGAGCGTGTCTCGGGAATGGAGTGCTAAGCTCCCAGATAATGGAGGTGGCCTCTAGCTGTTATTAAATGAGTCTAAAGCCACCAATTGCTAGTTGTGCTGGGCTGGCCAGCCCTAAGCCCATTTGCATTCATTCATTCAAGCAACTTAAACAAATTTCTGGACTTGTAAGAGAAACCCTACACATTTCATAGCTTTGCTGGTATGGTATAGACAACAGTAGAATTTGAAGTAAGGATGCCTGCTTGATGCAGAGCTTTTGCAATAGTCAGATTATGTTAGCTGTTGTGAGCACCTGGTCTTTCAGTGTATGATGTTTGATCATATGATTAGCCTTTTGTGAGCCAAGGAATAATTTCCACATTGACTTTTTGTGTAGCTTTTCTTTCCTAAATTGCCTGCATAGTGTGTATAAATCATGCATCCAAACTGCATGTAGAGCAGACTTGCTTTTTGTTTGTGAAGATATGAAATATGTAACCTCTATTTTGCATTCATAGCCATCCGAAAGAAAGCATCCTGAAGGTATTTTCAGCACCTTCATTTTTAGGTGGCTAGCTTGAGAGATTTTGAAAGAATTTCTGCTCTGAAAAATTTATGTGAGTAAGCAACAAGATATGGGTAAATTCAGGCAACTGCAGTCAGTAGTGACTTCAGCAGTTCTGAGGCCAGAGGTAAGGAGAGCTACAAGACCCAGCATATAGAGAAGGACTGACACATTCGAAGCAGGAATAGGTGGACCCTGCTACATTAATGTCTCCACCATCATTTGAGATCCGAGAGGTGCAAGACCACCCTACTCTTTTTAGGATGGGTTTATCACCTGCAAGCCAGTTATCAGGGTCTGTCTTACTCTATTTGGCAATCATGGCTGTGTCAGATATAGGTGTTCTGTGGTTGTAGGGGTTGCTTACTATCCTCAGGAGTGACTAGACAGGGCACTTGTACCTCCTGCATGGTCAAAAATAATGCTTTTTCCCCCATGTATCCGGTAGTAGAAGGTGAACTGCTCTAATACCATTTTATTTGCTTCAGTGACAATAGGTGGGACTCTTACACAGAAGAGGTATTATCTGAGAGCAAACCTACATCAGGGTGGCAGCAGATGATGTGGAGTCATCCATCAATATATGTACCACTCTTCCAGGCTTTTAAAAGAGTCATGCACAAAGGGATACAGCTTGGTTTGCTGCAGTTACACTCAATGACATGTCAAAGAGCTGTGGGATCAGTGCTGGCTCTCTACATTCATCTGTGAATATTTTGGCGCAGCACTTACTCAGGAACTTCTCCAGGATTTGGACTGTTATTAGCAGTTCTAAACCAATGATTGCTCTCAAATCCTTTTTAATAGATACAGATACTTCTGTGTTTCATCTAAAGCCTAGTTACTTGGGTTTTAGGCAGCAGGGATGAATTTCACCTAAAATGGTTTGGTATGTAAAAAAGGCTGCGCTCTGACTGGTTCCTTGTACTATTGCATTGGAAATACACAGGCCTAAGAGGTGTGTATAATATGTACCAGTGCAATGCTCACAGCTCTTGGGGGCTAAGATTGCTTTGCTCTGACCATTATACCTCACTGCATACCTAAGTATGTAAAAAATTCCCTGGAAGTGTACTGCCTGTCATGTCTTATTGCTTAATGATGTAGCCAGGGGCAGACCTGACATTAAGGCCATTCTTTCCTCCCAGTCGGGAGCACATCTTTAATCCCATCAGAGCAGATGCATTTAGAAACTGCAAAGGGAGCTTGCTCAGAGCTGTCACTTTGTTACCTTAATGAGCCCATTCTTCAATCAAGGTAGTTTGTTCTCTGGGAGCTGAACGATAGTGTTTGAATACTGGATATCTATAGTGTTAGTCCCAGGCTCTTATCAACATAATGGCTGAAGGCACACATCTCTGCTTTCTTAAGCTGGGTCAGCTGGGCAAGGGGAGAGGTGGGTAGGATGGAGGGGCTTGAGCTTTGCAATTTAGGCTGTCTCAAAAAAGGACTCCTGAAAAGCTGAAACTTCATTAATTCATCTTCCTTCTGGGCAGGACATTACTCAACAAATCATGCTAGATGAAGGGGGAAGGAAAATAAAGAGTGTAAAAATTAGTGCAAGCTTAGCGCTTGCTCTTGAAGCAAGGACTGGAACACAGTATTGCGCTGACAGTGCTGGGATTCACCTGCCTCTGTCAGCAGTGCTGCCAGCTCCATTTGCTCTGCTTAGCTTGGCTTTGCTTGCCTTGTTTTGCTGGACTGCTCCTTCAAAGTAATGGGACTTGGCTGTGGCAGAAGTACTAGATTGGTGGCATGCAGTGTTTGAGGAAACTCTCTTCTTCTTTGACAGTATCTTATTCCCACACCCCCTTCCCCTATTACATAAACTCCTCAGTTTTCAAGAGTCAGGACTAGACAAGCTAGCAAGGCTGTGTGCAGTTATACTGCATATTGAGCCCAAACTGGAGCCGTTGTGTCAAGCCTTCATATGTTTTCTGTCAAGACTCAGGACCTGAAATTGTACATTAGGTCCCCAGATTCAGGCCCTGCTAATTAGAGATTGCTCTCAGGTCAACATGGAGAGACAAGAATTTTCTTATATCTGTAGGTCATGAAAATACACTTGACCTGGCTGCAGGATCTTCATAGCCTTCTCCTGAGGCTCTTCAGGCTGCTTGAGGGACAAGATGCCTTGTAGGGTAATGCCAGGTACAAGTATAAATTGGGAGAGGAGTAGCTGGAGAGCAGCCTTGCAGAGAGGGATCTGGGGGTGCCGGTTGAAAGCAGGATCAATATGAGTCAGCAGTATGCCCTGGCAGCCAAGAGCGCAAACCGCATCCTGGGGTGCATCAAACACAGCATGACCAGCTGGTCAAGAGAGGTGATTATCCCGCTGTATTCAGCATTGGTGCGGCCTCATGTTAAGTGTACAGTTCTGGGCCTCAAAATTTAAGAAGGATGTGAAGGTCTTTGAATGCATCCAGAGGAGGGCAACAAAGCTGGTGAAAGGGCTGGAAGGAACTGCCTAGTTTGGAGGAAAGGAGGCTGAGGGGTGACCCCACTGCTCTCTACAGCTTCCTGAGGAGGGGAAGTGGAGAGGGAGGTGCTAATCTCTTCTCCATTGGATCCAGTGATAGGACGCATGGGAATGGTTCAAAACTGCGCCAGGGAGGTTTAGCTGGACATTAGGAAGCATTTCTTTATCAAGAGGGTAGTCAAACACTGCAACAGGTTTCCTAAAGAGGTGGTTGATGCCCCTAGCCTGTCAGTGTTCAAGAGTAATTTTTACAATGCCTTTAACAACGTGTTTTAACTTTTGGTCAGCCCTGAAATGGTCAGGCAGTTGGACTAGGTGATCATTGTAGGTCCCTTCCACCTGAAACATTTTGTTCTGTTCTAGTTTGTCCTGTTCTGGCACTTGCCAGGGAAGTAGAGGGCATAACAAGCCAGCTTTCTGCAACACTTGGCTCTAAGCCCATCTCGCACACTCACCTGCTATTTTGCAAGCTGCCAAATGCCTGCTTGCATACTAAGAAAAGGTTGCAGTACAGCTTTTAGATAAAATATTAATGAGTCGTTAAAAAATTATCAATAAAAGCATCCAACCATGGCTATGCAAAGAGTTAGAGCTTTGCCAACACCCAACCTTTCTCACTGAGGAAAAGCTCTGACAGTTTTCCTTCCTGCCACCACCAGCACTTTGAAATCGGAGAGCGGCTGTTAATGTGCCCACTGGTTGGAGAGGAGGCAGCAAGGCTCGCAAAATACCTGCAGTGCTTATTAGTTGATCTTGTGGATATTACTAATCTCTTTTAGTCATGGAGCAGACTTGTGTTTTTCTCCTTTGGGATGCCAGCTGTGAATACAATGCTGGATACAAAATGCTTCTTGCCCAATCTTGTTTGTCACTTAACCTGGCTAAAGTTACTTTTTGTTGTACTAAAAGGGAAGATTCTCCATCTTGGGTTTTACTGTTCAGTGACTAAGGGCAAGCAGTGATGTCCCAGGTGTGTAGTCTGTGCTTCCTGCTACTTGTTTTGGAGAAAAGCTTAGGGCTCAAAAGTTTGTTTCTCCTCCCCCCAGCTATGCCAGCTGATCTACAAAATGGGGTTTGAGCGTTTAGCTTTGCATGGCAGGTAGTTTGGAGTAGCCTGCCCTCATCTCAGTTTATCATCACACAGTCATAATGCAAATAACTTTAGGTGTTTTTGGAGGAAGGTCACTGGATCAGTAACAGTTTCACCCTGGGAGCTCTGACATTCTCGCCAGTGTGTGAGAGGTGTTTGTGCAGCTTCTTTCTTCTTGTGCTTACTGCTTCTGTCATGAAAGTGCTTGGGCATTATTTTTAAAAAATACATTTCCTTAGGCCTTGTGTTCTTAAAAAAAGAGGTGATGGTCCATAATTGTGTTCAACAAAGCATCATATCAAAATTGTTTCTAGTCCACAGCCTTGTGCTTCAGTTGCTCTCCTCTTCCTGCTTTTAGAAAGCTTTGCTGTTGCTCATGCTCCATTCATGTAGACCCTCAAATACATGACTCACAGGAAAAAAAAAAAAAAACCAACCACAAAACCAAATCAAAAAATATTTTTTCATAAATGAAGCAAGGCTGTGTGGAAGCTTGGCATCACCACTGATACTGCAAATAAATCTGCTATATAATAATCAAATAACCTGCTGATATTCCTGTGCCAATGAGGAGGCACTCAGGAGGACAATGCACAGCAAACACCACCTGTGTCTGCTCCTACCTGAGATGGGTTATTCTGGAGTCTAAAACAGTGTCTTGCCCACTGTGGCTGGAGCTCTGAATCTCATTTCTCAAAGTGTTTATACAAAGGTGTCCTGCAGGTGATAGTCTTCATACTGTGGAGACTTGGGTAGGGTTTGGACTGGGGTTGTTCAGATCAGGCTCATATGATATTTATTTCAGGGCTGCTGTCCTCCTTCCACGGAGGGATTCAAGCCGGTGCGACCGAGGAAGGACATCTCCCTGTTGCTGCAACTCTGTATAGGAGGAAATGACAATGACCCTCACTTCTGCCTACCAGGATTGTCTTTCTGGATGACCAATGCTGAATTGTGCTCTGGGGTGATGACATGAGAGCACGGGTGAGCACAAAACATGTCCTTTGTGGGCTTGTGCTAGTTTACTGCTCTTCGGCACAAGAATGAAAGCAAGCTCTGCTGAGGCTTTATCCTCTCCAGCCATTTGGTTTATGCACAATACACAGCAATTTTGCTTCCCAGGAGAGGTGTAGGAGGAGGAAGCTGGGAACCAAAGCAAATATTTTGCTTCCTTCATTGTCTTATTCCCCAAAAAAATCTCTAGGAACTATACAGAAATATATTTTCTCTTCTTGAACATTTGGGTAAAAACCATGACTTGGATTGCAGAAAGCAAGAAACTAAGATTGGTGTTTTTGGGTAAGGTGAAGATGCATCTTGCCCCATCCCTTTCTGACAGGGGTGAAAGAAGTGTATTAGTGTTGGAGGAATTAAAACAAGGTTTTCTTTGCCAGAGATCTGAAGTGACTTTGCTTTCTGTATGACTGCATTTGGTGGTTCCTGATAAATACAGCACAGAGTGGTACTTTCTCTCCATCCTGCAGGCAGACAAACACAACCTACACCCTACATATGCACCACACATCAGGTTTCCACCAGATTCTCTGGGTGGGAGGTAACACACTGTCTGTAAGAGACTGGACTTTCTATCCATGAATTTGTGTAAGTGGCTTCATGGAGCTTCTTCACTGGGTACCTGCTATCATGTTAGAAAAGATGGGAAACAATTACTCACTGGTTGGCACAGAGGAGGTAGTCCTGAAATTTCTGTAGATCTAGTGTAAATTTTCCTTCCTCTTCCACCTATCTCTCTCTCTGTCTTAAATTGGCTGGCTTATTTAATTACTCATCCCTCTGACTTGCCTTGCAATGCTTTTGTGGACTTAGTCTCATCCTTTTTTGCAATCTCATGCTTTTTCTAGACCGTGTGATCCTAATCAATGTTGTGGGTTTGTGTGGAGGTGGTTGTTGGAGTTTGGGTTGTTTTAAATGGGAGCCCAGAAACTGTGGACTGGTTTCATGAGTGTTCCTACCACAGTGCTCGCCTGGCTGAACAAACCTGAAATCCCTTGAGTTCATGCCCTTGCTTAGGGCCCTTGTGGCCTGTGAGTGCTAGTGTTCCTCATTGCCTCTGTGTTTTGGGGATTCTAGTGCCAGATGCATTAAGGAAAAGGCCAGATGGGATGACCCACCTAGTCCCTAATGCTTTATAAATCAGTGAGTATCAAGGCAGGCAAAAAGTTGAGTGGGAGCTCCCTTTCAGTTCTTGAAAAATTAATGGTTGTGTCATGTAAAAGACCACACATTTCACGGCCTGGCATGTGAGTTCCCTCTTGCTAATTAGAGTCAAGGGAGGAGAAACCATTGCATCAAAAGTTTAAGTCCAAGTCTTTATGCATTTATTTACTATTGTTTTGCTGACTCTTAAATGATGTGCTGGTACTCATCCCAAATTCATGAAGTACTATAAATACTCACAGAGAAAAACTGCATTATTTTTTCATAAAGGACAAGAAATATAGTTTGGAAGTTCAGTTTAGTAATCATGCTTCCAAACAACTGAGAGCTTGCTGGGTTCCCATTAAAAGCTTGTCAGATGGTGCCTATGCTCCGAGCCCTGGGTGGGCTATTCCGACTGTAAGATAGAAAAGTTAAATGTTTCTAATTAGACATATTCCATATGTTAGAGAGACAACCACCCTCTGATGGTGTACTTCGTAAATTCTCTAAGGACTGCTTGAAATGCTCTCTACCTATTACCACCTGCCAAGCTTCATGTTTGTTTTTTAATCCCAGGTCCTCTATTAGGTCCCTTCATGCTGCCAAATGAAATGGTTTTGGTATGAGTAGGAACTGAATTCTGTTCATTTGCTAATCATAGGAAATGACTGCTCAAAGTCCTTATCTCCCATGATTAGCAAAGTGCTATCTAGGGTATCCTTGTCCCCAAAGACATAATCAGTTCTACTTTTGCCATTCCTGACATACAGATTACTTGACACCAGGCTTAAACTCCTTCTTCAAGGGGATCCCAATACCTCCTCCCCATTCCATTATCTTCTTTGTGGAGGGTTAGAAATGTTAAAGCTATGCCAGTCTGAATTTCCACCTGTTACAATTTAAAATTACTACTCCTTGCTCTCCCCACCCTGGATGTGTATTTCCACTGCCCATTTAGCTGCCTTTGTATATGTAAACGTGACTCTGTGTCCTCTTAGGTTTCTCTTTTCTAGACTAAACTTTGTATTTCTTCAGAGATCAAGTTTTCTAGATACCTGCATCTCATCTCATGTTCTCCTCCAGCCTCTCTTCAGCTAGCTGACATCCCGACTGTATTGTAGTGCTGCACATGGGAAATCCCAGCTTGGCCTCATCACTGGTGAATGGAATGGAAGAAATATCTTGCATCCTACAAGCAATGCTCCTATTTGTGCATCCCAGTGTAGTGTCTGCTGTAGTGAGACACAACTGAGTCAAAGTTCTTTTACAATTGAAAGTTGAGTCTTCTAGTCTAAAAATATCATTTTTATTGACTCAAGCTCTCAAACTCAGTGCTTATGTGTCCTTAAAATTTTTGCATCATGGCAATTTCCCATTCAGATCATAACAAACTTTGGCTGATGGAAAACAGGTGCTTTTGTTTCTTGCTTGTGGTGACTTGGTACTGTTGTGGTGATGGAGGGCACTGCTGTTACTCTTTGTAGACTTTTATCTCAGACATAATTTTTCATGAACAGCCTTTTTTTTTTTTTTTATAACTGTACTCATTATACCCCCTTAAATGATATTTTAAACTTTGTTCTGAATCATCAAGTAGGTTTTCTCCCCTCCCACCCATTTGTAATATTTTCTAGATATTCACTCAGGTTAATGCTCATTAATTTAGGTTCCAAAATTAATAATCCCCTGGTAAAATACTCCAGTTTAAATTACTCCTTAGGTTTAAGGCAGATGTCATGTGTGAGTCATAATGTATTCCCACCACTTTGAGAGGAATATTGTTCATACTGTCACATCCAGAAACATCAAATTATCTGCTGAATATTTAGACATGAGTGTATATTTGGTAACTAGAAAGAACAGATATAAATGGATGTTCCAAAATGATATTATTGTAGCAATACTTCTTAGGTGTTTTTATTTGTTGGCTGCAATATAGTCATTTAAAAGTATCTGAATTATTTTCAAAGACACTCTTAATGGAATGCTTATAAACATTTTTTAAACTAATTTTCTTGCAGGCTGGAAAAACATTGATATATCCCTCAGCCACCCTTTTTACAGCTTGGTCTGTGCTAAGCTTGGTTTCGGTACTAGGCAGCCTGGGATAAAAGAGGTAAATGTGCTGCTCTGCCACTGTCCCATTACCAGTTTTCAGGATAAGTCTCAATGTCTTGGCTTTTCTAGCTGCCTTTATTCCAAACTCTTGTACTTCTTTTCTAGATCAGGTTTAATGCCTAGCCTGTGCTGGATATCAGGTCTGGGTTATGGAGCAGACTCCATATTTCACCCATGTTGCTTTCATGCATTCGTGGGTTTAGCACTGAAGAGACCCTTACACCATTATCTGACTGCCCACAATAAAGCATGAGCTGTGTGCAGCACCTGGTGTGGTTGCTCCTCATCTAAGCAGAGTGAAGCAGTTGGTACAGAAGGTGTTAAGGCCAAACTTGTATAAAGTTAATTAAAAAACCCCACCAAAATAAACACAAGCCCACTGGCCTTGGTTTTATTAGCTAGTGTAGTGAAACAACAGGCTGGAAGGAAGACTAGGGTGTAATCTTGGTAAGCTGCTTGTCTATGGTACCAATAAATGCATGCAAATAAACACCACTATTCTTTTAGCTTTCCTGCAAAGAGCCTATTACTTTTCCTCTCTTGAGAAGAGGGAACAAGGGATTACTGGGATGTGTCCAAACTCTCAAAGAAGGTAGATTTAGCTCCCTGTTCGCTCAACCCACATCCCACAGGCACAGAGAGGGAGAGACTGTGCTGCTGGATTGTGGCCAGTGGATCCTACTGTCAGGCTTCTGACATGTCAGCTTCTGCTTATGGATTATTCCATCTGTAGGTTTACAGGCTGTGATGTCTGAAGACAGATTGGCACCGAAAGCCAAGTTGTGCCCCTGCCAAAGCGCTGACAGTTGCAGAGTGTTAGCAGCATCCCCCAAGCATGCCAACATTTTGAAATTAAAACCAGTTCTACCTAAAGCAGCAATCCAGAGTTTGAAACGTTCCCGTCTCCTTCCCTGGGGATGTCACCCGTCCAAGCTGGCACTGGAACCAAAGGGGTCATGTGACATTGCTCATCACTCTCTCAATTGATGTGTTGAGGAGTCACAGCAGCACTGGAGGTGCCTGGGTGTGGGTCATTAAAGAACACAACCGATCTGTCAGGATTCGCGAGGTGTATGGGCATGGTGGGAAATGCAGGTGTTACCGACACGGAGCCAATACCCTGTGGGGTGCATCCGCAGAGCGGGCGCAGCAGGCAGGACAGGCTCCAAGTTAAAGGCTCGGATCAGCACCCTTCAGCTACATGAATGCAAGGGAGGCAAAGCAGGTAGGAGGCAGGGAAAGACTACAAGCTGGGGGGCACTGCAATTCAAGATGGATGTGGTCAGTGAGACACGGTCCATATGTGAAGTGTGGTGCTGATGATGGACCTAGAAAGTGGACTTGTTACATGGGAAGATGGAAAGAATGGGGTCTCTGGAAAACAGAGAAAACTGAAGGAGAAGGAAAACAGTCCTCAGTTGTGTTAAGTGTGTAAGTGGCTTCAAAGAGCGGGGGAATAATCTGTTCAAGTACATGGTGGGTAGAATCAGTAATAATGAATTTAAATTAAAACAAGGGAGGTTTAAATTAGCATAAGAATTTTGGCTCTAAGAATAGCAAAAAACTGGAATAGGAGGTGGAGCCTCTGTTATTCAACCTGTCCTTAAATTCTTCAAATAAAATCGGTTGACGATGGCTCAGGTAGAGTTAGATTTTTTTTTTTCTTTTTTTTTTTTTTTCCCCCCCCCCCCCCCTCCCTTATTTTTTGTTGGGGGGCTGGTAGGGGAGCAACAAGATATTTATATCTGTTTTTCCTTTTCTCTTCAAGATTGGGATTCAGCTTTGCTACCTTGTACTTCCTTGAATCATCTCTATTTAGGTGGGGTCATGCTCTGAAATGACAGCCTTCAGTGGAGGGAATGTTTTATTTGTTTAGGATGAAACTGTAAATTTGCGAGTTTTCCTTTGATTTTTGGCAACCTGTGTCTAAACCTTCCCTTATAAGAAGTGGAAAAAAAATTGCCTTCTGTTTAATGGAGACTTGAACCTTGTTCTTGATTCTGCTACAGGCTTCCTGTGTTAGTTTGGGTAACTCTCTAATACACATTAGTACACCAAGGTGAGGACAGTAATCTTTATCCTTCAGAGAAAAGGGCAGAAGGGACCCTGTATGATTGTACTTCCTTAGTGGCAAGGACTTTTTTTCCTCTGTAATGTCCTTAATATGCAGAGACACAGTCACATTTGAAAATTTTGTGCGGCTGCAATAGGCAGTAATCTTCCCTTGTCAAGATCTAGCATCACTGATGTCATACCAATATAAAAAGCTCCCAGACAACACTTCCTAGATGAAGTCCAGCAATAATGTGTTTAAAGGGTTCAGGAAAAAATAGATGAGAGCTCCCTCTGGAACTAACGCAGACGGATGTGCTTATGTGAGCCCAAGGCTTTGTGTCTCCCAGGCAGGTGTTTGCTGGTGAAACCTTGTTAGGCATTTCAGTACCACACCGTACAGCCTGCTGGTCTTGCCGTGCAGTGGTTTTGAGTCATTAGCAGCTGTGTGGCTTCATTTTGGGAAGTGGTGTCCCCAGAATGGGACATGACACCACTGCAGGGATTTTTGTGCTATAGCAGGTCTGCACTTCTGCAAAAGAGGGACTTTATAAAGCTTGGGGTAGTTGCAGGGAGGAAAGTAGTTCTTCAGGTTCAGAAAATGAGACAATCTTTCTCTTCATTGCTATCCTAATTTTTTTGACTTCTCTTTCCTTGAGAAATTGTTTCAATCTATCTATCAGGATCCTGCAGCCCCTCCTGACTGATGTCTCCTCATCAGCATTGCTCCTGGGCACTCCAGAAATGTCACCGGTCATGTCTGGGCTGTGGAACAGCACTGTTTACTCTGCAGACAGGATATCCACGACATGCTAGAGAGATGTGCAGGCACCCAACGAGTCTCTGCCGGCTAAGCAGTCTGACAGTCAGGTGAGGCTATACTGCTTCTTGGAACAGCAGATCCCTGATCTTGCTCAGTTTCCATCTTCTGGTGTGGTTCCTAGGGTTTTATACCTTCTCATGTCAGTGGGTTTTTGTGTGCTTGAGTTACTGTTATCATCTCAACAACTTCACTTCTGTGTCCCCCTCCTCTCCTTTCCTTGCATGGTATTAGCATACGACTATTGCAGCTCACTAACGATTTCCAGGAAAGAAGAGCCAATTTTGCATCGCTGTAAACAAGCACAGGCAGGCAGCTGAATCCTGGGCTGCAGCTACAAAGTTGCTACCTGATGTAGTTTATGTATCGGCCAATATAGTCAGTCTTGCTAATAAGTGTTGAAGATGCTCATTGTAATTTTTACTAGTGAAGTGTTGGACTGCACTTGAGTTTCTGGCATTCCCTTCCTCTCCACCTGATAGTACATTCCTTTGTCAGTGACTGGAAACTCTAAGGGATTTTTTTTTTTTTAAGCAAAGTACCATTGCTGAACCAAAACAGTCCCGGGGTACACTGTGCCATCTTTCAAATACTGAAGTAGAAGGTAACTCTTAAAACACACGCTTGTTAGCCTTGAAACAAAATTCTCCGTGTCTTGGAAAGTGGTAGTGGGAACAGCTTTTTAGCCTGGAGAAGTGTTGGTCTGATCCTGACTTTGTAGTGCCAGTCTGTGCGGAGTTAGCATCTGTTTTCCCTGGCGCTGAAGCTTGAGCAATTGTGAAGCTGAGATGGGGAGAATGCAAAACGCGGGACGGGCTGAGCCCCTACAGACAAGTGCTGAAGTATTTCTTTTCTTAGTTGGTCTGTCATTGTGTAAATCCATTAATTCCCATGACATTCTTATAAGCTTATGAACAATTTTTTTTTTTTCCTTTCAGAATTCAAAACCTTGTGACTCGTTTGTTCCAATCTCTTCCCCATCACCACGCAAATCCCAGGACTTTTCTCTGGGCAATTTAGAAGGCAGCACTTTTATCTTTACCTGTTTAAAGCAGAAAACTAAAAAGAAAACTTTCCTGCTGCAGGGGGAAAAAAAAAAACCTGGCACTGACAGTAACCGAGAGGCAAGATTGTGCATGGAGGGTGGGCACGTTCAAGGTGAGACCTCTTTGGGGAACGATCCTATTTCAGTGGGCCTGTGCAGAGACAATGATGCTGTCTGAGACCGGATTCAAAGAGGAGCAGAAAAGCGACAGACTGAAGTACTCCTGGATTTGCCTGTGAAACAAGCTTCAGGAAGAGATCAGCTCAGGCAGTGATATAATAACCATGAGAGAAGCAGCAAAACCTTTGATTAAAAGCCGTTCTGCTTGAATGGTATTGTTATCAAGCACCCTTTTCAGGCACTGAAAGAAAGGAAAAAGAGACAAGGGACCAATACAAATCATACAGCAGTTTGACTGTCTAATTCTTAGTACACTGCAAACTTTTGGATGCTGTGGTAGTGGCAGCAGCAGGAAGCATGAAGTTGGATAACTCAGTGTCTTCTCCCTCTGATCCCTGTTTTTGTGTACTGAGCAGGGGTCTAAGAGCACTGGTGGTTTCTCGTGCCATCAGAAACCCCAGATTTCACTCAACATTTGCTTATGGTCTGGCAGTCCCCTCTGGGGCAAGTTCTCCATTTCGTGTCTTGCTCCGCACATAAAGGTGGTGTCTGTCTGTCTGAAGGGATAAGATCCCATCTTGTAACATATGCAAAAATGCTTATCAAGCTGTGGGACAAAGCACAAGGAACTGAAGTGAGAAGTGACAATCTGCTTTATGCAGCAGGGAAGCACTTGGCAAAGATGTAATTTATAAATTAAAGAGTTGCCAAGTTTTTTGTTATAATTTGTTCTGCTGACTTTCGCAGAAATGAAACCTGGGAGGTTGCAGGACGGTTCCTCTGTAACAGTTTTCTGTAGAAAATGTGGTGTGAAAGAACAAATTCCCAGCTTCTCAAAGGTCACTTTACATTCTTTGTCAAAGTAAAGAAGGTCTGAAATGAACATAATTGTAAACGGTAGATCTTCAGTAATTAACAAATCACTTTCAATTCTTGGTGTGGCGGAGGGAGCTTGGGGCAGGTCTGTATGCTGTTATTCTTGTGAACATGGATTTAAAAAAAAACCCAGACAATATAAAAGATCATGTGAAAGCTTCCAGTTTAGCCCTCATTTATGTGAACTCAGCTGGATTATAAGAAAGCTGGTCAGAAGATTTTCTTTGAGTTTTTTTTTTTTTATTTATTTTCTTCATAGGAGAACTAAATTGCCATCAAACAGCAGAAGAGTGCTTAAAAGGCTCAGATTTATTTCCGTTTGTTTTGGTGGGGAATATAAACAAAATGCTTAGCTTCAGCTTAGATTTAACCTGGACCAAAACACTTCATATTTTTTAAGCTGACTTGCAGCTTAATGTTGAAATTGTCAATGCACAACGAGGGCTGGGGTCTCCCTGAGGTGGCAGGGCAGGGCATCGCAGCCAGGACATGTCCCAGGGCAGCTGGGGCATCCCCAGCTCTGGGTGTTGGGCACATCCGTGGGGATGGGCCAAGACCTGGATGTCAGCCCGGAAGGGTATGTGGTTGCAGAAGCAGCAGGGCCATGTCCAGACACAGGTGTGGCGTAAGCATGCTGGGGCTGGAGCTCTGCTTTTCTAAAGTATTAAGATCTGATTGTATTTTCCATGTTCACTTCAATACCAGGCAAATTGTCTTGTACCACTGTATGCATTTCATTAACTCTGGGGTGGGGTAGTTGCCACAACAAAGGAAATGTCACATAGTGACTGAAGGTTTTGCAGGTGGACTCAGTTGTGAGAAGTCTCACACCATCAGACAGTGTGGACACCATAAGGAAATGATTTCTCTGACAAGAACATAAAGAAGAAACTTCCTTCTTTTGCACGACGAACAAGATTCAAATATACTTTTATTTTTATTTTAAATATATATTTCAATTCACTTCAGAGTCTCTCTCTCCTGTTATTCTTTCTGACCATGCTCATCTTCCAGGTGTGTGGAATATTTGGGATTCCAGTCTGGCTTAAAAGGTTTTTAGTTGTTCCTGGATATGCAGTTGCCTTTTTTTGCAGGGTGGTTGAATTCTGTTTCATAATCAGTCCCACACCAGATATATAAATGAAATAATCTTCTGACCAATTGGAAGTCCCTTGTAATGGCAAAGTAGCTAATTAGAAAACATTAATTCTCCAGTGTTCTGTTTGATATGCATTCTTGCTTGGTACACATTGCTTGGCTTTGCTGATTTGCTGTCCACTGCAAATTTCATTAGGGCCAATGCTGCAGCAAAAATCAGGTCACTTCTTTCTTAATTTCAGACCTAAAGTTTAGGAAAGTTACTATTAACTGCAACCCTGAATCTTCATAAAAGTCTGAGCCCTTAGTAGGGGGATGTAGGATCCCTTGTAGTAGGGATACATGAATCTGCTCATTGTAAGTAAGGGAAGAGAGTGCAGGATTTGGATATTAAGGGGGGTAAAACCCAGTGTTTGATATGAGTTCCTGCATTTAGAGAAAGGAAGAAAGAAAGATCCTTAATGTACTTAATTCCCTGTAGGGCAGCATGCTACCAGTATAAAAAAAAACTTCAAGCAGATTGTATACTGTCAGAAGCAAAGGAATAATAGCAAATGAGCTTCAGAGCAGAACTTCTTAAAGGAAAATAAGAGGAGAAACTGGATCCTTGATGAACGAATCCTCAGGAGTTGTTCTGAGTCAAGCATACAATACTTGCTATTATCAGCTTTCCCAGTCAAACCTGGGAATCGTCTGGAGTTGTCTCCAAAGCCACCATCATTCAGAACATCAGATACTGAAGAAAATACACATTTTAGCATTTAGTGTTTCTCCCAAGGTGTTCACCTTAGCCAGAAATATTGGCTGTGCTTAAGCATGAAAACAAGTTATCTGCATATCTATCTTCAAAAGGCAGTTCACTGAGAAACAAATTCTATTCAAATCCATTGAAAATGCAAGTTCTCAGCTGGCTGGAAGGTGGGGCTATTTGCTGGTTTGTGTTGCTTAGGGGATAAGCTGGCTGAAACGGTGTACACCTTTCACATTGCTTTTTCTAAGGAATCCTAATGTAAAAGTGAAAAATAAATGCCATCCTGACCATCAGGAATTCGGCAGTGATTGATTCTCATTGCCATTCCTAGAGTTCTGTTCAACAAACAGTGCATGGAATTAATTCCTCCTGGCAGTTTCTTTTCTTTAATTTTATATACTAGAGCATTAGCTGTCCCCACATCACTCTGAGCACACAGACTGTTAAATTCCTATGGTGCTTATCACAGATTGTGTACTCAAAGTTGTAATACTCTGTTCTTAACGGTTCACAACCGTATGAAATAATCTCTTACTAAACTTGACTTACACTATTTTCTCCCCTACACATCTCTCCTCCTTTACTCAGATGCTTATCAGATGTTCTGATAAAGCTTCATACTTTGACATATCTACTTTACATGGCAGATTTACCAGGTGTAGAAATGTTAAAGGGCTTATTTTTTAGTTAGAAGCTCCTGAGGTAGGGCTCACTCTGGGCTACAAGAAGGTTGACCTCACCCTTTTCCCATCTATGCCATAGCTTCATCAAGTCAACTGAGCCTCTCCATGATGGCAGTGATACATGTCCTTATTTTAAATAAGATATATGCATAATACTAAGCACGTGAGAGAGGCCTATGAAAACTGTTGACCTGCATGTAGAAATCATTTGCCATGTCAAACACAATGCCAACAATGACAATGATATTAAATTATTATAATTTTTGTTTGAAATTATTATTATTTTTGTTTGCCTTACAATTACTTACTCCACCTCCTCCTTGTCAATAAGACAAATCCTGTTAGGTGCCCAGTGTGCATTTCACATTGTCAAAGACCTGGTCTAAAGATGTCCCAGCCTTGCCCATATGTCTAAGCACAAGTCCTCAAACTGGCTATGGACTCAAAGCTATTAATTTCTGCAAGGCCAGGGTGATTGTTTCTTGTCATAGCTAAGAAAAGGTAAGGAGCAAACGCCAAAAGCCTAGTAAAGCAAAGGCACAGTTTGTAGCCTTGATACTATTAGCAAACAATAATAAATGAATGAGCAAAGCACACAAGTTTTCACACAGGTTTATCACAGTTCAAATTTCTATCTATTAAGAGAAACCAGCTGCTGAAGTGAAGTTAAATAATTCATGCCAGCCAGTACCCGGCAAGAGGAAACTTTTTCTGGTTCTCTCTGCCTGAGAATGATCATGTTTAACCTGCGTCTTTTTCAGAAATATGTGCAGTGTAACCATTGCTACTCTCGTCAATTTAAACTGATCTACATCAAAATCCTATGGAAAACAAGACAACAGCAGCATTTTAGCTCTCTCCCACAAACATGAAATGAAATAAAGTAAAATAAAACAAAGCCACTTTTAAGCAAGAAAGATAACGTCTGAGAATTTAATGGAATGAAAAGTTATATCCTTAAAAATAAGAGCAGACTACTTAAATTCCCTACCTTCTTATGCATCTATAGTATTGAATCCTATAAGGCCAAA
Organism: Scopus umbretta; assembly: GCA_013400535.1. NCBI lineage: Eukaryota > Metazoa > Chordata > Aves > Pelecaniformes > Scopidae > Scopus > Scopus umbretta. The sequence continues at coordinate 33,650 of VZTL01035912.1, read as the reverse complement.
AGCCCAAACATAAGAAGTGCAGAGAAAAGAATATAATTTGTAAGCAAGGGAGACAGGATGATTAACAAAAGAGGTTATTTTTTTTTAACAACATCTCCATTATACTCATTTTCTGGTTTATTCTTAATTTGATTTTGAAGCAATACAGATTATGGAAAATTTGTATGCCAATGCCTCAATTAAAGGTAGGTTTTTATTCAGTTTATATACCTTAAAGAACAATTTACTTGAATTAGATGACACCATTATACTTTAAATTGATATATGATGCCTCAAATATGTTTTAGAGACTGTTACCCAGTGAATGTGAATGCTAGAACAATTACCTGGTTTTATGTTTTTGCTGTTGTATCAAAACCAAACTAGTTGGGTTGCTAGATTGAAGATAAAATAATCAAAACCATCCAATTCAAAAAGCAAATACAACCCTCAGTTGTATGATATGGAAATATGCCATTCTGAACAACTCCTGCTTTCAAAAAATTTGCTTTCTCTTGCCTATTAGAAGTAGTCACTGATGCAAATGCCATCTTGTTCATGCAAATGTTTTGAACAAAGCATTGATTGCCTGGTGCTTATAAAAAGAAGTTAATACCTGTAAAATGTTGGCATCGGTACTATTTGGAGTATGAGAATGACATATATATCTTAGTTTATTGGCGCAGTATTTCATACACTGTGAGAAGACTGCTGAAAACCGAATTAATCAATGTTGTGTATTTCCTTTCTCTTACAGATTTGTTTTAATGTAATCTGAATTGGAACAAAGTCTGAAACAAATCTTAGGCCCAGGCTATAATGGGCATCAAGGGGCACAAGAGGTCTTTTATGACATGAGGTTAACTACTGTAGAGGGGATAATTAATACACACGTAGGCAGAGTTTGAGGAAATCAGGATGGATACAAGGGCCTCGGTGCAAACCTTTCCATGCAATCTCCACCACATCTGCATTATTCCTAGAGACAGAAGACTGTTGCTCTGTTTTGTAGGAAAGAGTCCTATAGGTTTTCACAGGAGGACTCTTTTCCTTCCTACCCACCATGAGGTGGGTGGAAGAAGCCTTTTATGCTGACATATTTGTCCCTCTAGAGCACAGGATGTTTCTGGCAAAATTTTGGCAAACCTTGATCCACAGCCCCTCTAACAAGGACAAGATCAATCATCTGACAGCTCTTGGCCACGCATCTCAAGCCACCCTTGTGCCTCACACACCATTGCTTTGCTTGCTCAATGGCTGGTGGAAAGCTAGAAACTTCTCCCCTGATCCAAGCCCAGATAAGATGTCATCAGCCCCAGGTCTACCTTTGTACATCTATGCTGAACAAGACACAGCAGTGTCATTTACTGTTTGAAAAGGGCATCCCAATGGGAAATAAGTCTTCACATCTGATGGTGTGAAGTGGTGGAGTGCCTAATTCACTTGGGTTTTTTGAGTTGCCCAGTCTTACGGTCAGGAACATCTTAAAGGTGTTGGTCACCTAATCATTCTAAGTACCCTTTGTTTAAAGCATCTGGTTTAAAAAGGTTTACCTCTCTGACAACACATAGGATAGTTGCAGTGTCCCAGAGTCAAAGGATGTGTCCCACTGGGTGGTGAGATGAATCAACCACACAAACTACACAGAGCCATTCAAATCCTGAGAACACAGCACCCCATACTTGCATTGCTCCAGATCTAGAAAACTACACTGTCACTGAAGAGACACCAGAGTAAAACAAGAACAACAGCAGCAAACCAACCCAAGAACCCTCCCAGGTAATGCTTTCCTTTTTCTTTTCCAGTTGCAAAATTAGTGCCAGCCACCGGGGATCAGTGCTGTAATTAGCCTTGAAGTACTGCACTGAAAAGTAAATGCTTTAGCAATCCAAGCAGTGTTCTGAAACTTTAAAAAAAAGACTTGAAAGAAATGAAAAATGGTGTTCCAACCCATGCAAAAAAAGCACCCTGAAGTTGAAATAAGCATTAAAAAACAAAGATGAGGAATCAACATCAAAGTTTACTGCACCAGAAGTGTCAGCTCTAACAACACGGATATCAAAGCCCAGTTTAGAAACACCCCATCTGAAAGAGAGCCCAGCTAAACAACGACCACAGGCCATATCAAAATACTGAAAAAAAAGAAACAGAAATGAACAACAGACGAAAGAGAATGAGAATGTGGAATTCACACAGATGTAATGGATCCTTGTGCTGTGTGATCCATACAGGTAAAAAGTCTGGAAAAAGGCACTGCTAAAGCAGATTTACACAAACACCTGACACACTGGAAACAAGAGAAAAACAAGCAGCAGATAACACACAAATGTTAATAATTCAGAAAACAAAAGCTGGAATATTTGGGGTAGGGTGGGGTTGATATCTGTGGAACTATGAAAGCTTAAGAAGGAATCTTTAGGGGAAGTTCCAGAGGAAATGAAACCAGCTTATATATCAAATAATGGCTCTGCTAAGAAAACTTAAACAAATATTGTTTCACATCTCCTTCCAAGATGGTTAAGAGTAGGTCAGGAACTGAAGTTTTTCAGTCAGAATATCTTTCTTATGCAGAAACAGAGGAAACTCTTGCTAGTCTTTCAATGAATGTTGGATCTAAAATTCTTCCTGTCTGCAAGGGACATAGAGCCTCTACAAATGCTACATTTAGGATTTCTGGTTTGGGTTTGTCCAAATATGATATTTTTTCTAAAATTGAATGGCATTCTGCATTTCCAAAAGGGGATGCAACTCTTTCTAAATATCAAATGAACATTCCAGAATCTGAATCAAAAATAAAATCTCTTGCTGATACAAATCTTTCTGCAACAGATTTTGAAATTTTAAATTAAGATGGTTCTTCAGAGAAAAAAAGTCTGAAGCCAGGAGGGAAAACACCAGCTCCTGAAATATCTGTGGGTGACACAGAATGTACAGTTAAAATACATAAATCCTGAAACCCAAAATTTTTAATTTCTTGCAGTAAGGGAAAACTGTCAGAAAGTAACATTGATTCTAAAATGGAATCTGAAACTTCCTAGGGAAAAAAGATCAAGTTCTGCTGATGAAGATATAATTCAAAAAACAGGTATTAAGTTCCCCAAAGGAGAAGATTCAGTTGAACTAAGGAGCCCTGAAAAAGGAACTGAAGGATCATCATTTATGGATGGAAGAAAGATGAAATTGGAAAGTCTTCAAAGGAAAATTAAAATGCCCAAATTCCAGGATGCAAAGTCTGGAATGTCCCTAAGAAAAGGGAAAGGGCTAGAGCCTGAGATCAGCTCTTCAAAACAAGAGCAAAGATAATTTTTCTAAAAATGACAGCAGAAATTGCTGACATTTCTGTGTGAGTTCCAGCATCAGAACTTAAATTTGATATGTCAGATCCTGAAGAAGAGGGGACTGTTGATAGCCTGAGGATAAGCGAATCAAATTAAAAGGAAAACATGAGAGAAAAGCTGAAGAAGTTCAGACCAAAGAACATCAGGGATGTTTTTAAATGCTGAAATGCAGAACACCTGTATCGGTCTGGATATCCTTAAAGTTGGGGAGGTGGGGGGGAGGTTAAGGCTGATGTTGAAAGAAGTCTTCAACAAAAGAAGTCTGGAAAAGCCTCAGGTAGGCATTCCCTCTGCCAAAATACAAACTTAAACAAATGTTCCTTAAAATGCCTTTCCTATTGTCCTATGCCACCACTGAAATTATAAATGGAAAAGGAGGGATTCCAAAATTAGGAACTTGTGTGAAGAGCTCTGGCATTAGCTTGTGAGAGGTGGGAGGAGATATTTCATTACCTGCAAAGAGAACAGGGGTTAAAGTGAATATTCCAAAAACTAAAATGTGTGTGGATATAGCTAAGCACAGTGTTGAAGGATAAAAATGCATACTTCAGAATTCACTATGTCTTCAGCGGAATTATCTAAAACAGAAATAAATGTTTCAAAAATTGACAAAGCCAGCAGTTTACCAAAAATGTTCCCTACATGTGGTCTTGACTCTTCAAGAGCTCAAAGTCTAATCACTGGATGCAGAGGTCCCCAAAGTAGAAACCTTTACTGGGTTAAACACTTAAGGAGTAGAATTTAAATGATCATCACTCAAATTACTGCAGGTGAAAAACAGGAAGAAATAGATATTTGTCTTCCAAAGGAAAAGCTGGATGTTTAAGGACAAGAGGCAGCAATTAAAACAGGAAAGATTATGGGTGAGATGAAAATTACAGAAGGTAGGCAAAGAAGTTAAATAAAAAGGCCTAGGTGTGAATGGTCTACAACAAAGGGATCAGAAGATGCTGCTTATGTTGCAGCTAAGCTGGAAGATGTAACGGTAGAAGTTTCAGGAGTGAAAATGGATGTGAAAAGTGTTGGAGTAGATCCTGAAATAGAATTTCAAGTGGAAAGTGTTGAAAAGGATGTGTCTGCAGGAGTGGAAAAGCATGTAGCAGAGCACAAGAATGCTTATCACCTAAAGAGACAACAACAGACAGTGAAAAATTTGAAGTTGATGGGACCCTGTCTAATGTTCCAGTTTCTCAAACTATTGTGACATCTTCAGCAAGAACTGAACTGGTCTTGTTGGAGGAAGAAAAGGGTAGTCAATCAAATATTCCTGGAGATATGACTGAATGAGGATTGTCTTTTATCAATTTCCAATGAAAATAAAATAATCTACCCATGCAGAAAAAAATCCATGTTCTTAATTTTCTAGGAACAGAAAATGAAGCAAAACCTAAACCTGACATTTATGAACACTTTATTTTTACAGCATTTACCTCATAAATTCTCAAGTGTATGAATGTGCTATACTATGCACTAATAACTACTGATTTGTTCATACCTGGCCAAAAGGAAACAAATCACCACTACTATCTGCTGAAACATCCACATAATGACAGCACAGTTTCTAGATGTGGTGGAAATGGTTACAAACAGATCTGAGACTTTTCACCCATTACAATCCTGAGTTTTATGGATGTATACGTGCAGACATGCATCTTTTTGCATCCTGTATTGTCTTTCCCCATATTCTTCTACTTAACACAAGGAAAGCAGACTCAGCAAAACATTTAAAAATTGGCTTTTACAAGAAGTGTATTTGGTTGTCAGTCCATCTCTAACTTGACGCATTCTTCATTCCTACATCTTTGAGGTAGGGCCAAATAATTTAATGAGAACTTCTGGCAGCCTGTGTTCCTCACATTCTCTCTGAAAAGTCAGTTTGCTTAAGTATTAGGCATGTATCATTTATTTGGTTCATGCAATGTTTGTCTGAAGTTGTTCCCTAAGTTTACATGTCATTGTTCAATAGGCCCAAAATTACTGTATCAGACAGCAATGGCATACACCAGAATTGAGGAAGAGAATCGTGATCAAACTAGGAAAATGGAGGCCAGGGAAATGTAAAGTGTGTAAGGAGGGACATCCCATTCTAGCAGCAGTTCATGCCTGCTCGCAAGGCAGACTCCATGTGAAGCTTACCCAGAAAATCTGCCCCAACAAACAACTTATTCAGCACTTGCAAATTTGAGTTTTCTTCTTATCCTTATTTCTGCAAAATTTATCTTCCAATTTTTTTGCTGATTATAGTGAAAATATACCTTTGAGTACCATCTAGGGGAGCACATACAAGGAAAATACTTCTGTTGGTCAAACATGTAACTTCTCAAAAAGATTTTCAAACTGACCCACTATTCACATGTACTTATTGCTGGGCATGACAAAAAAAAAAATCTGTCAGAGGTTGTTCCTGCATATGACTATTACTACAGTGCATGGTCAGTTGTATTTGTTGGTACGGGATCTGTGGAACAGAGCTAATGAAAACTAGATGGGGGGAGTTTCTACTTTGCAAGACATTTTAATTAGTGAGTGGAAATCTCAAACTACTAAGTAGAATCTGGAGAGGAAAGGGGAGAGGAGAGCACTAAAAAGCAACTCCATCTCCTCAGTATGTTTGCATGTAATTTCAGTGTTATCTGTAGATATAAGTACATGCCTTAATATTATGCCTTAATAACAACATGTATTGGTTTGTAAAGATGAATATGTCACCCCTGCACCAACTCAGGGATGGAGACAGCTGGGACTGACTGCAGCAAGGGAAGGGGTGCTGGGGCTTGGCATAACAGCGTGGTGGCAGGACAGGGGCTAATCCCCCAGCAGGGGGATGCTCTCAGGGCCCTTCCCAAAATTAGTTTATCTAGTGATGAGAAACTGACCCCTGGAAGCTGCTAGCTGAGGAAAAATGAGTGCTATATTTAGATACTACAATGCAATGTAGTGCGGTGCTATCCAGTGAAGAGTCATCGCGGATTTATGTACTGTAGAGATGGGTTTGGATGGATGTAGTTTGTCCAGGGGAGCCTGCTGTGAAATGTTATTGGGTGAGCTGAACATCAGCCCCTAACAGGCTGCTGGTACATGTTAGCGGTTCAAAATGGAGGTTCAGCTGCACATCTGAGCTGTGGTTTGGTCATGGAAAGTGCCTCACTTGAGGTGAAGTCAGAGTTAAAATATGCAATAAGATTCCTGAATGGAAGAAATGAAAAAATAGTTTGGTTTTGAGGTCAGGTTTGTAGGTGAAGTGAGTCAGTTCCTCAGCTGATATTGTGACATCATCCCCAATGGATTTAAGGAACATCTGCTAACCTCAGGGTGATGTTACTGTGTCTTCAACTGCAGAGTATCTTTTTTCTTTGGGTGAAGTTTACCTGGGAGGTGAAATTTTGTTTTGAAACCTCTGAGTAGTTCAAGTTGGACTGATCATAATTTTGTTGAAGCATGCCTACAGGCTCCTAAAAATCTTACTGGAGATGACTTATGGTCTTGGAAAAGAAAGATATATATAAAAAGGACAAAAAAAAAGAACTGCTGGAGTGGTCCCTTCACTGCTGAGGTGCAATATTCTTTAAAAAGGAAGATGATCTGATCAGGCAAGAGAAAAAAACATTTATCAGCTGGGGTGATATGCCTGTGTTTTGATGCATCAGCAAAAACACACTAAATAAACCAAATATTGTGAACCTGAGCTGCTGAGCATTGTAAACTTGCTCTCCTAAATGAGGCATTCTCTCCTGAATGACACTTGAAATAAAGAAGTAATGAGGCTGACAGGAGCCCATGTCCTTCTCTGGATGGCTTCCTCCATTAGGCTACACCAGAACTGGCACCCCTACCATGAACGCTGTGGTGGCATGCATGAAGGGCTGGGTGAAGAAGAAAGAAGCAGGTGTTGCTTTGGCTTGCAGATTAACATTGGGTCTTAAATGCTACATTCCCCACTGGTTTCTGCCGTTGTCAGCCTTGGTGGGGACTGGTAAGGTTCACAAAGCCTGCCCTGCTCCTCCAGCTCTCCTGCTTGCTAGGAAAGATATTTCATGTTGAAAGGGAAGAGCGATTTCTATCCCCTGCTGCATCATATGGCTCTGCAGTTTAAGCTATTATCTGCCTGTCTTTTAAAGTTCAATTTTAAGAGATTAATATTAGAATACTTAATGTCAACATGAGTAGGGACCTGCTGAGGTGGTGTTCTGACTTCCACTCCCCATTGCCCACAGCATAACCTATAAAAGTCTTTCCCCTGAAAATAATGGGAAGATCTGTGTTGGTCCTATCTCTATGTGGGGAAGAAAAGCCCCAACTCCCATTAATGTGGAAATTGTATAGAGGTCACAGTAATCACTATCACTGTATTAAATATGAGCGTTGCTACTGCTTTTGCAGCAATAAATATTAATGTTTGTAATGCCACAGGTTGTGTGGTTTGTGAATTTTAATCTGCCCAGCAGAGCTCCCTAAAGGTGAATTACTCCACAGAATCCATAACAATCTAAAGCCTTTTCTTTCTGGTAATTTAGAAAAACAATCTTGCTATGCTGCCATAGCTGTTGGTTTTCAAGGCTTTCATTACCTACAGAGAAATCATGTTTGACACAATACTGTAGTTATTGAGAACACTGGTTATATTACACAGTGCACCTAATATATCAAACTCCACATATCCCTGGATGCAGACAAGATAATTTCTTAATCTTTTTCTGAGTCATGCTGGACAGCTACATCATTGGTAGAGACCACCAGAATTACAGTGGACAGGGCAAAGATATAATCAAATAGAACTTGTCTATATATCAAACAGTAATTTTTTTTTTTTTTTTTTTTTTTTTTTCTGTAGGTAGGCTGTTCTATGACTTTAACACCGTTGTTTCATTTGATGAACCAGCTGGTACCTGCTGTTGGTAGCAACAGGGTGCTAGAAAAAATAATCCTCTAGTTTTGATCCAATTTTCTCTCATTCCTAAAACTACTCTCTACTCAGAAATAAAAATGTGCTCAATTTTGACCATTATTTTCATATGTGAACCTTCTGTAGCAGTAGCTCTATTCTTAAGGGGAGAAGCACACTTCAAGTTACATGAAAATAAGTAAGATGGTAAACATGACAAGTGTATTGATGGCAACTTAATTCATGCTGACATCTCCATAATTCTAATTGATATGACTCTCCTTCTCTACCTCTTAGGAGATAGAGGAAAAGTATATAACATAGTAAAGTATCCTCACCCATGAGGAAATTGCTTTCATCGAAGTGGTAGATTTTACCAAATAAGGCTGCGGCTGGCATGAAGGAAATTCTGTTACCTGTGCCCCAGACTATAATTCACATGTGAATTAGCTGGGATGAGGATGGGCATGGGTGGGGGTGGTTCATGATATGAAAGAAGCTTAAGGGAGAGTAGGACCATAATTTTTTCCTTGAGAGACTGAGTTCCTCATCAAGAAATGCAGTGTGTGTCTAATAAATTACAGATTTATTGAGTATCCCCGTAAGAATATTCAGAATGAGATGAAAATTAATTTATTATTCATTAGTAAAATTGCTTAGATTTGGGAAGTGTTTGTGGTTTGGATTAATGTGCAAAGTTATCAAAATAGCACTCTTGGTTAAGCAATCTGCTAAATTGCTGCAGTAAGGAAATTGTCACCTGTCTGTGTGCAGTTTTCTGCAGTGATCTGGAGGTAATTGCATCCCAGCTGCTTTGAGTTCTTTGCTGATAACTTATGTTTTAAGTGGTCTGTAAGGTAGTTTTCTTCAAAGAACAAAGTCTGCTTTCTGCTTTACCAGTCATGTGCTCACACAAAGCAAACGCATCTGATACTGGTTAATATTTAAGAGCTCAGGGCTTTGTTTTGTGTGGAGTTCATAAGCAAGCAAGGCAACTCCTCCTTGCTCAGACTTTTATGCTGCTTAAGGCACTTCCCATGGTGCTAGAAGCATCTGTTGTCTGGTTTTAATGATATTCTTCATAACACCCCTGTATGTGTCCTTATGCCCAGGGCCCTTCTCTCTCCCCGGTCCCCACTTTCACTATGGCCTATCTTTTGTGAAGTGGTATTGTCTGGTTGTCAAAGCTACGCTGGCCTAAGCGTGCTGAGATAGGCTCTGTGGTTTTGAAGTCCCCTTGCAAGGGCTTAGACGATTACCACTTGGCAATTTTTGCCCACTATAGGTTCAGAGTCTTCTCTCTTTCCTTTCCTTTTTTGAGTGAGAAGTTTCTGATGCTTCACTATCTGTGTTAGTTTTCGTAGTTTGCCAATGCTGGAGGATAGCCATTTCTATAGCAAAGTCCCGTTTTCCCCATTGAGCAAACCAGCTTATCTTTTTTCTTCCATAATAAAAGGAAAAAAGGTTTCAGTTTTCAGGAAACCTTGGAAATTCTCTCCCTGCCCCTTGTTACTTGCCTGTGGAGAGAGATTATTGGATTATTTTAGCCCAACACTCACTGATTTAGATTACCAGCCCCTGTGTTTCTAGGAATTTGTCATTGCCTCTGTGTTGTTGTTCTGGTCTTTTCTGGTCTCCTGACTTTCCCTCAGGGTTTAATAAAACTTACAGCTTAATATTTTCTCAACTTCTTGGATGCCCTTAACAATCACTTTTAAGGCATAAGGATATAATAATAATTTTCAATTCTATTTTGTTCCTTTTATATCCTTCCAGCAGTAAATGGATATGGTCTTGTAAGAATGTTTATACAGAGTTGGTAAGTTTATTGAAATATATTTTGACTCAAAAGTAGGATACCCTTTGATGGATATGCTACTCCCAAGCTATGTGAGAACTATCTGTGTCTTAGGCCTAAATTCTGCAAGCATGTGTTTAATTTTACAAATTAATTTCACTGGGACTGTCCCTGCATAAGCTTTTGAGGAATCAAAGCCTGAACCAGCTTTCTGATGCTGTGTCTTTCCTTTCATGCGAAACCTCTCTGCTACGAGGTGATGTAGCAATTTGTTTAAGGAGAGACCCTCTGAGCTGTTTAAAGTATGCTACAGGACAGATATCTGAAGAGACCCCATCTTCTGTTCCCTGAGGAACAGAGGTGGGCCTGTTGGCTTTCTAAGAGACCACCTCAGAACATGGGGCTTTGTGTTGTGCTCCTGCAGCCCAGAGTTACTAGTCAATAAATTACAAAAGCAGGAGAAGTGTGTGAGGAGTCTGCTATGGGAAACTCCTGCTCAGTGCATGATACTTGACAGATGTGGTGTGCAACAGAGGCATTCCCATTCCCTGAGGGAGCATGAGATTGATCCTTAGAATGAGATAGGAATTTGGATCTGCAGGAAGTGAAGTCTTCCTGCGGCAGAAACAGCCATGTGTGAATGAGGTTACAGCTCTCTGTTATGACCTTGGGAAGCATCTTGTACATGTCTTGGAGGATTCCTAAGATAGAGAGGTATCGGTTGCAAAGGGTGAACCAGGAGAGGTGAAAGGGTTGTGATGAGGAAGGGCTTGTAACACCTGGCTTTGAAGGCTGGCATAGGGTGACCAACAGAGCACACACAAGGATTCACCTCCTTCCACTGCCGCCCTGAATTCAAGAGGAGAGAGACCAGACCAGGCTCTGGGTAGATAGACCCTGTTCTTTTTAGCCCAAAAGAAAACTGTGATGCAATGATCTTGCTTGGGAGAGCAGAAGGGTAGTTATTTCTCTATTTTACACATGGGTAATTATTTCCCTATTTTAAACATGGAAGGGGATCCCAGCTGTTTTATGGTTTACTATAAGAGTGACAACCAAGTTCCTTGATCACTTGACAGGAGTTAGTTAAACCTTCCACTCTTGTGAGATGGCAGCAGTGAGTGAAGACTCTGGCCTGTGTGTCTTTGTCATCTTCTGGCCTTGGGCTAACTATACGTAGGTCTGC
>VZTL01035912.1:7116-20693 GCA_013400535.1 Scopus umbretta | reverse complement strand
CCATTGTGCTGGTTGAAGTAATTGTGGGGCATAGTGGCTGCTGCAGCTGGCTAGAGTAGAGAAGTCAGGAAGCTGCACTTCTCCCCGGGATGTGTCACCATACACTTTTCAACATCACCCTTCAATTTTGTTGCAGTAATTGCTGCCTTGTTGCTGGATATCCTGGAGGATGGAGTGACTGGCATCACAGGCTACGTCCTTTTCCCACATTAGGCATAATGAACTCATATTGGGGGTGATATGCAGTGCTAGGATCATGACTACAGGGAGTGGCAGAGTTTAAATGGTCAAAAGTGGCAAGGAATAAGGGCGTGCATGTGGCTATGGAGGGTGTTGACCTGCATAACTCATGTTTGCAGACTAAGCTAAAAGCCTTCTTGGAGGTGTTTCTAGTGAAGTTGGTGCTGATGCTGACAAGAACATCTATGGTTCTGAGACCATCTATGGCTCTGAAAAATGGTTTAGGATTGCAACAGACAACCTGTTCATCAAGCAGAACTGGGTTTTGGTAGACTAAAGATTGTCTTCTGTGTTGGGGTTTGCCCCAGCCCCCCCAGCCCTGTGTTGCTCACTTGCTTTTCATATACACTGAAGCCTGAGCCTCTGTACCAGAACAGCAGTGTGTTTGGTCTTTGCTGATACAGAAAGTCATTTATCTTCTTGTGACCTGCTGTGCAGAGCAATAAGGATTTCAAGCAGACAGGGCTTCTGGTTTCTGGAAAATAAGCTAACAAACTCCACTTTGCAAGATTATCATTTCCTCTTACTATTTTTGGAAGTGTTTATTTTAGAGCCTTGAAATTAATCTCAGGAATGCCAAGCAATACTTTAAAGAAGGAAGGGTGATGGGGCCTGGGGAGGAGGCAACTAGAGGAGAGCTTATGTCACCGAGTTTTCTTCATGTAATTGAATTTGTTCTTTAATCACAAAAAACAGTCATCTGGCTCTGAAATAACTGTCATTGCAGTGCACCCTCCTCTCTTCTGATTTCTGCCATTTTTGGCAAATAGTGCATACAGTACAAAGGCCCTTGCAGAGTTATTAATCATGTTTGGCAGCCAGGCTGCACTAATCTACTGTCTGGAAGCACAAAAAAGTACTAACTTATGTGTTTTGAGCTGTAGTGATTAAAGCTCTTGATACTTTTCTTGCTGCATTGAGAACTGCAGGAAAAAAATGGATGACCATGGAAAAAACAGAACTCCTCAGCCTTTCCCTCCTGCCCCCAGCCTTAGTGTGTACTGTGCTGGGACCAGAGCTGGGGCCAAATTTACACTGGTTTGTGGGGTATAGTTGTCAGCAAAGCACTGGGGAGGTGGTAGCTGTGATGGAGTAATGCAGCTTTCGCATACCAGATGGATGGGAAAGGCAAGATTTCATACACTTTTCCTATGGGATTTAGGAATGGGGAGGGATTCAGAACTTTCCTTGCCTGATTCCCATCAGGAATTTTGAAACAAGGTTCCCAGGTGAAGGAGGATAACTTGATGGTAAAGAGATCAAAGCCTCTTTCTTTCTCTGTAGCCCAGTGGTAACACCCTTCCTGCCTACCTTGGAATGCATCAGGCATGGAAAAGTGGTGTCAGTAATTCAAAACTTGCAGCTAACAGAAATTGACTGCATGTGTGCACCTTGTCCTGTCAATCAGACCTTCACAAATGTCAGGCTAACAGTTCACCTACAAATAAAGTCATTGCTTTGGCTATGAACATCTTCAAGCTTCAACTGTACTTGAAGTTCAAACGCTGACATACATTAACTCTTCTGCATTTGACAAATGGCTCCTATCTATACAGCGTGAAGAAGATAACTGCCAGCTCTGAAAAGACCTGCAGTGTCTCAAATCTGGTTGCAGATTCTTGGTCTAATTCTATGACCCAGTGTGCTGGGAATAGAAGCCAGATCTGTGATTACAAAAGGTCAGATTTCTTGTGGCGGATGGACCTGTAGTGATTTTTCACTTCACTGGCGGCCAGCACACAAAAGCTGTGTCGGTTACATGGAGCAGTATAGTGGTACAGGATGCTCTTGTGCAGGAATATGATATATACATCAGCTCTATTATTTTCAGTCAATCCTTTTTTATTCATATGAAGTGCCACAGTTCTGTTAGGAACTTCCTGAGAAGGTGGATTTTAAAGGAAGGTTTCAGTTTGCCAAATAATTGAAATGAAAGCTAATGGTGTGTATCACTTCTTGTTTAGTGGAAAAAGTAGTCTAGGTAAAGGTACTTTACCAGACAGAATGTCTGGCTTCTTACCAATGGTAAAAAGTTTCTGAAAGAGTGTTAGCAATTTGTTCAAGCTCTGCCCAACCCATTTCCAAGAGAGTTAATGTACTTCTTTTTTTAAAAAAAGTCAGAAGTTACTATGAAAGTAATACATCAGTGTGATCCTCTTGTTCTACCTCTCAAAGAGAACTGAGAGTTTCAGGAAAACCAGTAAGATATGAGCACAGTTTGTCCCAGAAGAAATATTCTTCTTTCTCCCGGCTGGGAATATATGGATGTTAAAACTCATTTTCCTGCAGTTAAGGAAGGCCAGCACCAGTGATGCTTCAAGATCACAGTTTCTTCATGCGGTATGTAGTGACAAGGGCACCTACCATGGCAAAGAGAGCTCGGTTCTGCAGCACTCCTAGACACCAAACTCAGAACAGATGTTGTGAAAGCAAAGAGAGGACCCATAGCAAGTTAGGAAGGATTTCAGTCATCAGTGATGAAACCTTGCATGGTTAAATCTAAAGTAGAAATAGTGAGTGTTAAGAGTCTTGTGCTAAGATCTTTTGATTTTTCTAGAACAATTTTAATTTTATTGGTTTAAGATGGGTTTGGGGACTTGCTGAAATTACAGAGTACCTGAACCGGGCAACCTGCTCCAGCTGACCCTACCTGAGCAGGGACATTGGATGAGATGGTCTCCAGAGGTGCCTTCCAGCTCCATCCTTCTGTGATCCTGTGGTTCTGTAACAGCAGAGGACCTGAGCTACACAGTTCATTACAGCTGCTTCCATCATAAATATGGAAAAGCCACTGAAAACTCAGAAGCAGGGCTAGGAAAACAACTTAAGGCTTTAAGAAATGTGGTCTGTCTTCCTTTCAGTCTGAGTTGGTCTTTCATTCAGTTACCTTTTGAGATTGTTTCAACACAGTAAGAAATGACATAGGCAGCAGACTTGTTTTCATGGATGTTATATATAATGACTTTAAGCTATATTAATTTATTGCCCTGAAAATATAATAGAACAGTAATGACTCAGTGATCTGCAGTGGAAATTGAAAGATTAAATTCCCTTTTTGCTGTACAGGATGACGTTGCATCACACAACACAGAAATAGGTCTGAGGTACCTCTTGAATTTGGTGTTATACACAGTGAAACTAGTGTGTGTGAGATACAGAGAGGTCCAGTCTCAATCTTAGTATCTGAAAAACCTCCTCCAAAACAGCCAATTTTTTAAAATAACAAAGCCTTTTCAAGTGAGAAATGATTTGATGAAAACGAGAATCATTCATGAAATCAGATTGATTTCATTTTCCTCCTCAAGATTCCTAAGAGTTTTGTCATCTATTTAGGTTGTATTTCAGATATTTTTCTGGGATTGATTTATTTTTTTGTTTAGTTTCCTGTAGTTTCTGTCTTATGCTTTTGCACTCTGACTACTTTTTTTGTTGTTTGTTGTTCCTGCTCCATTAAACCTGATGGAAAGGTTCTGATTTGAACCAAGCCTCTATTTACAATTTCCATCTATTCCCCCTCTTTCTTTAGAAGTGGTCTATGCTCCATAGATCAAGATGGAAAGAAATTTTCTAATTATGATTTTTTATTCTGCAGCATTGAATTTGTTTTTCATCTGCGTCTGTCTGTTACACAGAGTATCATGAGGTGTCACTGGGGATTAATATGCCAGCCACTGGATTTAAATTTTCAGTTGCTGAGCATTGGCCTTGTATTATTAGTATTATTGACCACACTGGATGTTATCCCTGATAAAATAATCTAGTGTGCCACTGATAAGGTGCTGAACACATCAACAAAGTGCGTCATTGCTTAGAGCACCAAAGCAGTCTGTACAATTGCTTTTTGTCATGGATTCTATCCCATTCTCCATTCCCAAGCAGCCCTGGCCCATTTAGATAAACAAGCAGATCTATAGTGATGCTGAAAGCTTGCTCCACTTTATGCAGGAACAGACACTGCTGAGTCCCAGTGTTCGCATTTATCCAATGGATTAAAGTTGGTGGCGCATTCCCTGCAGCAACATCTAGGGTGAGCTGTTTCTGGGCAGCCTTGCCAGCTTGCTCTGAATTTTAAGGTGAAATTGTGGGGTCATCGCTAATTGTTGAAGCGTGTGTTTGGGTGTATTTTGGTGAAGAAAATGTGAGTGTTCATCAACTCCATTATCATGTAATGCAGTGGAAGGTGAGAAGGATTAAAATAGCTTTCCTGTGCCTTATGCGTCACCCTTTCTAGTGGTGACCTGCACACCTTTCCATAAAGTTTAGGGAGAAGAATATGGTTTGGTTCCCCCAAAATTGGATGTTTGCCCAGTGGGGTAAATGCTTGTATCTGAGGGTGGTGAAGAGGGGAAGCAACTTGTTCACGAAGTCCTCAGTTAAAGCTCGACCAGCTGAACCTGTTAGAGCTTGAGAAGCTGTGAGTACCAGCTTAACAACAGTGCAAAGTTAAATTTTGTCTCTGTTTCCTTAATTAAACAAACCAGAAGAATTCCAGTGGATGGACAGAAAGACTGATGCAGGAACATCTACCTCTAATGAGGGAGTGAGTTTCATGCTAAATACTGTTTTTAACTCTCCTGAAGCTGTGCTACTAATTTGATATTTCGCACTGCTGCTCCATTTTTATGACAGTATGTCTTAAACTGCAGTCGTGAGCTGTTAAATTCTTTTAGCCAATATATTTTTTTCATTTTCTAGAGTATTTTTATAACACATTGAAGCAGCACTAGCTTCATCTGTCTGGAACTTCTGAGTTCAAAAAGATGAAACCCATAGTTGGGATTCCCTGATGAGGAGCCTGCTTTGAAGAAAGGTGAAGTGGGACTGGAAGGATTCTTCTCAGCTTGGATGTATCTGAGCCAGATAGAAGACATGCTACAGCGAGCTGTTCAGCAGGGAGTTCTACGTGGACAAAGTCATCTGCCTAAAATAATGCCATGGAGACTACTGGTCCTTCCACTGATAAAGGAGCCATCTATTTAAGCAAGCAGTAACTGTTGCAAAAGGCACCTCTGCCAAACTTTTTTCCCTGAGCATCTTCTGAGCAGTGGACACATGAGTTTGGGACAGAGAAAACAGGTTTTCAAAGAGCTGACTATATATACTAAATGTTTGTGGTGATTAGTTACACCCCCACCGCTAGGAATTGTCTTGCTGGATCCATAAATTCACAGTGTAGTGTGGTTGGGGTCTGGATAATTTGGTACTGGGTGCTGTGATTTGTCAGGAGTGTTTCATACAGAAAGCTGCCACTATGGCTGGAAAGCTGGCCGGCAGAAAAGGAACTAGGGGTGCTCATTGACGGCCAGCTGAACGTGAGCCAATGTGCCCAGGTGGCCAAGGCGGCCAACAGCATCCTGGCTTGTATCAGGAACAGTGTGGCCAGTAGGAGTAGAAAAGTAATTGTGCCCCTATACTTGACACTGGTGAGGCCACACCTCGAATACTGTGTTCAGTTTTGGGCCCCTCACTACAAGAAGGACATTGAGATGCTGCAGCATGTCCAGAGAAGGGCAATGAAGCTGGTGAAGGGTCTGGAGAAAAAGTCTTATGAGGAGTGGCTGAGGAAACTGGGGTTGTTTAGTCTGGAGAAGAGGAGGCTGAGGGGAGACCTTATCACTCTCTACAACTTCCTGAAAGGAGGTTGCAGTGAGGTGGGTGTTGGTCTATTCGCCCTAGTAACAAGCGATGGGATGAGAGGAAATGGTCTCAAGTTGCGCCAAGGGAGGATTATATTGGATATTAGGAAAAATTTCTTTCCTGAAAGAGTGGTGAAGCATTGGAACAGGCTGCCCAGGGAGGTGGTGGAGTCCCCATCCCTGGATGTGTTCAAAAAACATCTGGATGTGACACTCCAGGACATGGTTTAGTAGGCATTGTGGTGTTGGGTTGATGGTTGGACTAGATGATCTCAGAGGCCTTTTCTAACCGTAATGATTGTAAGATTCTCTGTGCTCTTACTGTTGCTCCCCAGATGTGAAGCAGAGGTACTGAAGCCAAGACTTCTGTGGACAGGAGGACTGGGCTGCGGGGAGGGACAGCAGTAACTGTCACAGCTGCAGGATGCACAGCCTCAGATGTGTCAGCTTCTGACACATCAGAAGGTCATGCCTGGACATAGAGTAGGATCTCAAAGCCAGTCCTTTCTGCTTTCATGTGCCCAGCTGTGCAGAGAACAAAATACAGATGGGAAGAAGTAGCGTTGGTGCTTCTGAGCCCCAAAGTGATATAAGCCATTAAGACCATTATAATAAACTGAAAAACCTCAAATAAGAATTTATAGGTGTGTTTGCCCTGTGGGGGTTCACTGGAGAGAAGGGAGACTGGTGCAGAAGGTGCAAGGAGCAGCATCTCCTCTGTCCAGAACACGTAAAGGGTTGTGACATTCTGGGTCGTACTGCTACAGCCCTCTGACAGCACAGAATTCCCTTCCCTCCCATATCCACCCAACCGCAGGACACCTGGGATCATTTTGTCTAATCTCTAGCTGAAACAAGTCCAATACCACTTTACACAGGAAGGATAGGGATCTGGGAGTGCTGTGTTCAGTTAGTGCTGAATTTTGATTTGTATCTTAATATCCCTTTCAACCAGTTTAGTTGTTGAAATAATAGAAATATCTACAATTGCTTTTGCTTATTTGAAGTCTACAAATATCTTTGGTCCTATGCCTTTATCTACCAGCATTGGCTTTCACATGCAAATCAGATCATTGCCTGAGCAAATAATGACTAAGATTCCTAATTCTCTTGTTTGCACAAATACCACTTGGCATGTGAAAAATTTAGAGTTCTATAATGTACGCTGAGCCTTGTCTCCCCAGGCACTGGAGTGGCAAAAGTCAGTTTCTGCGAGGCACTGTCATGTAGAAAGTGTTTTTAGTTTCTGGTGTGACTCACTCTGATATCCTCCATGACAGTCTTTCTTGTCTGCTAAATTAGCATATGGGCGATGTGCATTAAGTCATGGAATCTCAAATATTCTGCAGCTGGCTTCCAAGGGAAACTAATTTTAGCTCAGACACTTGGGAACACTGGGAAGAGGCCTTTTGGGTCATCAGGTCTTTCTCACTGTCTTCTAGAAGGCAACCAAAATCTGTCTTGGAAGAAGTTGGAATTTCCCTTTGCCTCCGTTCTTACTGGAAGATTGTCCAGAAGTTGTCTGGTTTTTTTTTTTTACACATTGAATATGTCTTTATTGTAATGCAATCACAGAAAAGGGCTGGAAAATACATTTTCAAGGTGTCGTATCTAATTGTCAGTTTATTTTGCATGTAAATTCCAGTATTTCAAAGAGTGCAATTAAATATTCTGACTATCATTTAAAATATTTACAATTCTCTTAGTCAGATAAGACACAATATTTTTAGTTTAAGATATTCCCTAGACATCTGCTTTTTTCTAGTCCATATGGTGGAATGTGTGCCACATCTCGTCTGTATGTTATGCCGTATAATTGCTGCCAAAACTGATTCTAAGTTACTATCTAAAGCAAAGCAATTCAGTAATCTGGCAAAAAAACTTTCCAGAACTCTCATGTGTTTTGCAGTCTCTGAGCAATCAGATATCAGTTTCATATTCTGCCCTTTGTTTTGAAATAGGTCCTATGGAAACCAAGGAGATCTGGTATATAGATTTTAACACAGTTCCCTAAGTGTTCAGCTGATTGGCTGATGCCACTGAAGAGCAATGTTGAGTATGAGAATCCTCTGGCATGATTTTTTTGAACAACACACATTTATTACACAATTATATCATGAGTCTTCTGTTGGATGGCAAAACAAGCTTGCAGACACTATTATTTAAAAATAATGTGGATTACTATCTCTCACGTGAAAGGATAGCACGTCAGTATGGTGCCCCACACCTGAAATTTTTTGGGATGTTTATTATTAATCAGCATCTCTTAGTAAAGTGGCTGGATCTGACAAGCCTCTGTGCATAATGTCTGTAGTAATACTTAATGGATACTGAGGCACAAGAAAACTCTGAGCAGAAAAGTTGGAAAGTGAGGGAATCGTTAGTGATGTACTAGTTTAGTCTGTGAGTCTTGTCTTTTGAACAAGAGCAGAGAAGTTATTCATGATCCTCCAGCAAACCTGTACCTGTCCTGCCAAGGCCCCATCACCTATTGATTTTTTTGTTTGTTCTTCACATCAGTGTAATCCAAAGGCTGTAGTGAAACTCTTTCGGTTACCACTTGGAGAGCAACAAACAGCAGAAACATACGCTGCTGCCTTTTTGTTGCTAGAGCTAGCAAACTTCATTCTGGATATAGACTTTCTCTACAATGGTTTTTGGAAATTAGTTTTGGTTTAGGCTATTCTCCAATTAAACCATGATTTACAAACAATATTCTGGTATTTCAGCTAGATTAAAATGGCAGTGCTCTATTACTCCTTGTGTATAGATTTGGCACCAAGGATTGATGTAATTGATTCTGAAATTTGGTTAGAGCCATGTGACATCCCAGGTTCATATCCTAAGTGTTGGCTGCCTTTTGCTCACACTGGAAGTGTAAGTGTGTAAGCCTGGATGTACATTTTAGCTAGAGCTTAAACTGCTCAAGGCATCATGTTTTTAAACTGCTGTCACATATTTTCTGCTCTGGAACAACAGGAGTCCCTGACACTCTCATATTGAGCTGTGTCACCTCTTCTTGCTCTGTGAAATGTTTTGAGGAGCTGTGCACTCTTTACATCAAATGACGGGGTTGTACTTTTATACCAGTGCATGTTATTCATGAGTTAAACCCAATGGAGGCATCCAGCTGAGTTTAACATTATGGCTGAAATGTTTCTGTACCTGGTGCTGAAAGGATATCTTCTTATAAGCCTCTTTGTTTTCTTTTCTTAATGATGTCAGCTTCTTCACCATCCCTATGGAATCAGCTGCAGTTACTGGACAATTAATGTAGAAAGGCATGTGTAGGATATCAGCTCAATAAACCTGTTCTTGCTGCATTGCTTATCAGCTACGGTCTACTTAGTTTCATGCATTTATGCTGGAGGCAAAAGATGTTTGCATGCAATTCTCTTACTGTAGGTTATATTTTCCTGCTCTGATGCCTAGATCAAATACAATGTCTGCTGCAGAAGTATTGCAGGGAAGAAGTATCGTGCTTTTTAACAAGGTGGGGAATGTAGGGGATTCTCTCTATTTTCATGTCCTGATCTTGAAAGAGGTGAAACACAAATGTCACCAACTTGCTAAAAACCCATTCCACTTTTTGCTCACCTTAACCCTTTCCAATTATTTGTCAAGAGTTGCCTGTTCATTTCCCACTGTTGAGGGAAAGGTGTGAAATGCCCCTTAACTTTCTTTGAGTCCTGTGAGTAAATCCTGTTGCTGTATCCTCTCAGTTCAGCTGTACCATATTGAGAAGACCTTACAGAGTGTTTCTCAGTCGTTGTCCCTGTTACCCATCTGTGACATTTACTTTCTCTTGCTGTGATTCTTGTCCCTTCCCACACTGAGCAGAGGTGGGTGGTGGGGAATAATTGCACCCCTTTTTATTTAGGTTTTTGTGCCTTTCACCAGAATTTTTATAGGCCTCTTTACATTGTGAGGACCTGTCTTTGCCTTTCCCAAGTGTATAATTATTATTGTTATCTTTAATTAAAATGTGCATGGAGGTAAGCCAAATGACTTCCTTTTCTTTCCTTACCTTATTACAGCTCTTGAATAGGGGCAGTTCTGTTATTCTTTCTCTGGTGAAGTTCCTGGGAGTAGTTGTGTAGCTCTTACTGGGTGAGGACCATCAGCATAAATCTAATACTGACTTTCCTGATCAGTGCATCAAAAAATGAGGTACTTTAGGAACAGCAACATACACATTTTACATTCATCCCACTCCTTGTTTTCCCACTGGCACACAATGGAGTGCCCTGATGTGTCTGGGGCCTCTCTATTCTTGCTTAAGAGAGAGCCTATGCTGTGATGTGGGCTTGCTGCTTTTGGTAGGGTCATCATCCCTGCCAGAGCCCTGGTCAGCATGGTTAGATGGGATGTTGCAATGAATCACTGTTCTGCTGAAAGCTGGCTTAGAGAATCAAAGTGAAAGAATGTATTTTCAACTAGTTTTTCTTGTGCTTGAGAGTGACAATGTAAGCTGCATTCATCTACACGTGTTCACCAGTCTGACCTGTAATCAGAGTGTGACATGCCAAGACCTCTCTGGTGTTGGAGAAAGCTTTTATATGACAAAGCATATAAATATATATGCACATATAGGTATATATTAGACCCCCAATTTACAGATGTACTTCTAGTGCTTTGCTTTAAGGGGCAGCTTACAGGATATGTTGAACTGGAATGTTCTGATCATGGTCAAATGTGACAATAAATTGTAGAAGTCAGTGCCCATTAATAAGCACAACAAAATAATGCAGATTTCAGGAATGCATGAGTTTGGGGTTTTGGGTCTTCTTGGCAGACAAAGGAGCTGGACTGCAAAATTTTGCTGTTGTATATATTTTGTTCCCCTTTAAACTTCTCCATAGGGTGTCAGGAAAGCCACTAGTGACAGAGCTCAAAGTGCCACTGTTGCTGGGAAGGGGGTCTGCTTTCCTTTTCCTAGCACCATGGATATATAGCCAGCAGTTGCCTGTAGGCACAGGGACTGACCAAAGAGGAGCATCTACAGCTTGGCTAATGAGCACCAATTAAAAACCTGACCTGGTGTAACCTAGCGTGGGGAGGAAGGGTAGAAATTACAGGTAAGGAGCAAAGGGAGGAAAGCTTTTGAAATAGCCTCTTATGCAAACAATGCAAAAGCCTTTTACTTGCCTATATTAATCTTGAGAAATTAGCATTTAATTTCTGTAATTAGCCTTTCATGCACTCCAAGGAAGCGAGCATACACTTACACACTTATTCTCATTTCTTTTAAATCTTGAAGGCTTGCCGTTCGGTTGCTAAGGAGAAGAAAAGATTTTAGTCGGAGATGAACAAAAAGCAGAACTTGCTCCCAGGTGTTGGTGAATCATCAGGGAATGAAGCTTTTTTAATAATATCTAGAGGAAGGGAGGGGGGAAGTGTGTGGGTGTAAATTTAGTTTTCCTGAAAGGTGCTGAGCCTGACAGCCCGGGGACTGCAGTCCGGTGAGTGCAGAGGACTGGTGGGGACATGGCTGGCAGCTGTGTCTTCTCCTCTACCACCTGAGTCATCACCTGGACAGGATGGACGTGAGCATCAGACCAGCACCCTGGGTGCTCATTTGGGAAACAGCCAGCATGGCTTGTAATGTGGATGCTCATCTGCAGGCAGATGAACTAAGGCAGCTAACCTGCTGCCTGTGAAGAATGCTGTCCCCTTCCGATGAGTGGGTCAGCTCGAAGGACGAGTTAAGTGAAATTAGGAGGGGTTCAGTGCAGGGCAATGAGTGTGTTTTACAGGCAAGGAAGGGTCTTATGGGGGAGATGGCCTGGAAGAATGCTGTTTAGCACAGAAAAGAGAGTTTTTTTAAGAAAAAAGAACAGGGCAAGGAGGCATGAAGCTGTAAGTCATGAGAAAATTGATCAAGATTTTCTATTTCCTTAATTTGAAAAATAGGGAGATGGCAGGTGGAACAGAAAGCTAATGAATAAAAAAATGAGAACTGGAATGAATTCTCCCACATAAGTCACTGATCGTAGATAACTGAGTCCACAGAATAAACCTAGGGACTTTTATGCCACAATTTTCCAAAGTTATTACTATTTCTTAACTGTATACTACACTTTCAATATTTGCACCATAAATCTGATCCTGAAAGTTGCATTTTTAGTCCTATGGCTGAAATTCCCCTGCCAGCAATTGAGGCAGATAAAATTTTGAACTTCAAATATGTGCAGCAATCCACAGATCAAAGATTATGCATGGAAATCTTAGCAAACACCCTTCGAATAAAATGGAAAAAAATCTGTACTCTGTTTGTAGGTAGCTTGCAAACAGGAAGAACAGGGAGGGGAGAATGGCTTGAGCAGCTTACTATGAAATATCCACTGGGATGTACTATGTTATCTGTGGCTAAACCTTATAAAGGACAGCTGCAGCTTTGCCTATGAAGTACTCATAGCTAAGTACAAATTGCCACCCAGCTGGAGTTTTCTCAGAAAACAGATATAATTATTTAGATTCTTTAGTCTTTGGACCTTGACCATGTTAACAAAGACATCTGCAATTGTAAGGTGCCAAGTGATCTGTGTTACCTCTCTATAAGGGGTTCACACTGGTCTGCTGTTCTCTCAGCAGCTTCTGCCACGAGACTGCAATGCGTTTCATCATTTTCTTCCATACCAGAAGACTTGGTCCTACTTGAACACTTGCTGGAGAATGGACATACCACCTTCCAGGATGTGTTCAGCCAGCTTTGCAGCCTCCTGCTCGATGCATTATGCCATGCATGCTCCTTTCCCCAGGAAGGAATTTTTCTTCCATTTTAATCAGTCCCTCTTGTGCGGATGCTGTGGCTTGACCTGGCTGCAGGCAGCACATGTGTCCTCCCAGGAGTTGTCCTCTGCACCCACCACCCCACAGGAGACACTGAAGGAAGACGGGAATGCTTGATTAGCAGAACTTCATCTCAAGTGCTGCTGAAATTGAACTACTCAAGCAAGATAAAGGGCAATGGGCAAATGAGAAACTTTTAGGACTGTCCTCTCTTTCTCAACCTGCTAAGGAAAAAATGCTGATAGTCTGTGCTCTCTGGTTGACTGTGCCAAGCCATCACTTGGAGATGGATATGGTGTCCTTTCTTCTAGTAAGTAACAACTGTAAGAATTAGATACTTCAGGAGCCAAATATCAGCTTGGTTAGTCAATGATATTGCTTCTGACTTTCTCCTGATGCTCAAATACTGTAAAACTTTACCAAGGAGATTATTTTCTGCCCCTGTTTGTTTGGGGATTTTGGAGCCTTGTTCTTTCACTTGCACACAGTGAATGACCTTGTCTTTGTCCTTCTGTTCTGTAGCAGATAAACTTCACAGATTTTAATACCTGTTAGGGCTTTAGTGTAGTGCGCAGGCTTTCCTCTTGTGGTATGACTGCTATAAAAAGTGTCTTCCATTTTGAAATATTCTGTTAGATTGAGGTTTAAAAGCCAGAAATTCACTTTTTTTTTTAAAATGTTCTTTGGTATGATTTCCTTACCCCATCGCTTCTCTTGTGCTCACCTAGTCAAGACTCTGCAGAATCTGTTACTGGTATTTCATCTTGGTTCTGTGAGCATCATTACTGGATGTGACATACACTCCAGAAGGTTGTTGATTATTTTTATTGCTGTCCTGAAGCTTGTCAGTGAGCTGCCTAGCTAAGAGCTGGCACTGGAGCCATTCCCAGGCTGATGAAAACTTTTTTT
>VZTL01035911.1:975-15984 GCA_013400535.1 Scopus umbretta | reverse complement strand
GGGCAAAAAAAAAAAAAAAAAAAAAAAAAAAAAAAAAAAAAAAAAGGCAAGATCCCAAAGGAGGGCCCACTGTGAGCAATACTTATGGTAGTACCTAATTTTGTATTTCAGAAACATTTGCATTGCTTAGTGAAAACGAGTTGCTATTCTCTGCTGCTTTTTAATATGTTAATTAGTTGTGCTCAACTATCTTCGTGATCGGTATTGGCTAAGCGCAGGGCAGTGTTGTAATTGAGTTACTGTAAATTTTGGTAAGAGATTTTTCCAAAGCAGTAGGTAATACCTGTTC
The DNA here is from genome assembly GCA_013400535.1 of Scopus umbretta. Classification (NCBI taxonomy): domain Eukaryota; kingdom Metazoa; phylum Chordata; class Aves; order Pelecaniformes; family Scopidae; genus Scopus; species Scopus umbretta. The sequence continues at coordinate 15,695 of VZTL01035911.1, read as the reverse complement.
CTGAATTCTGAAATAACACCCATCATCTTGTCTTGCTTCTCATATACAAGACTGACTAATATGAGAACTCTAGCTGTGAGTTCTCCCTGTAGAAATGAATGAACTCTTTCTATAGAGGTGCATGCATTTTCTTGAGTAAGATGTTGTTTAATAGTTTGTTGTGAATAAAAGCCAAACATTTTGCTAACTTGATCAGAAATCTGAATTGTTCTGTAAGTGGTGGAAGCCACGGAGCATTGCCATCAAAATTGTTGAAGTATTTGAAGATCTGCCTTTGCAGATGCCTGGGGGCACCAACAATGTTAGTTTGATTTCCACCCCCCTTCCCCCACAAACAAATCTTCCCAGTTCAGAACAGGCTGCTACATTACTTGAACGTATCAGGGAAGCCATACTGAATTATTACAGGAAATTCATTAATCGTTTAACTGCTGTGTTTCTGTGCTAGGAAAAAAACCCAACAAACAACTTCTAGCTACATCTGGCCAAGATTTGGGGATGTGCTTGAAGCACGTGACAAAGTTGGCTGAATTAATTCCAAAAGATGAGTTGACAAGTGTTTTAAGTCTGCTCCGATCGTGGACAGGCAAGCAATTTCTTCATTCAGTTAATTGCTTTGGAACAAGATGCAGGATAAACAAGTGAGCTCAGTTTCTTTTTCTACCTGAAACGATCATTGCCTATAGCCTTGCCAGGAGAAAGCTGCGTTTTTGGGATTTCTTCTGAGGCTTTGAGGTTTGAAAAATTCTGCTCTGGTGTGTTGTTAATAGCTGCACTAAGCAGGGCTGGGTTTCAGCACGATTCCTTACACAGAGTAATGTCTGATCGTGAAACAATGTAAAATCTTTTATTTGGAATTGAATGCACATTTCCAAGTAATAAACCAACTGTAAAGTATTTAGCAACAGAATATTTATAGCATTATAGCTTTGTAAGCCTGCTGTATATGCTTTCTCTTCTGCGCATGCACCATACTGATGTTGCGCATGGTTCTGAATTTGCCAAAGCTGGTTCTGAACCAGGAGTGTAGGACAGATCTTTTTACACCATATAACTTTAAAAAACAAACCTTCCCTTATAAGAGTTTACCATGAAAAAATAGTTCCATGTATTCCTAGTGGTAACGGCAAATTCTTGGCATGGGTGACTATTTTGGCTCTGAAAAAGCTACAAGCTTGTAGCCATGATAATGAGCTGCAATGCTTTTTAAACAGAATTTGGTGCTAGATGTTAAGAAGGTCCTCATTCACTGCTGTGATATTTTAATATCTCAAAATATTTTCAAAACTTGTCAAGCTAAATACTCACCTTGCTTTTTGTACAGACTGGAGTTCATAGTACCGTTCTTTCAAATCAAGGGTATTTGTGTTTGAACAGACGCTGTGCTTCCCGTATTAGTCTGGCAATCTCTGAATCGGGGAAAGGATTTCCTAGAATATGCAGGGAGTCTTGGACAGACTGAGCATTGTCAAATTGATAAGCTAAGTGTGCTAAAGGATTTGAGTGCTCCTATAAATAGGAAACCAATCTGAAAAAAATGCATTGAGACCTCGAGGAGAGAGGATCTTAAAGGAAAAAATCTAATCAGGAGATGCTGAAGAAAAATGATACATTTGAAATGGCAATTACATAAAAAGAAAGGCCAGGGGAGAGAAAAGAAAAGGCCTGTTGGGGAGAGTTTTTTTGTTTGAAGACCAGAAAGTAAGTGAAGCTCAGGAAATTAGGGACTGGTGTTGCCCTGAAATGTAGGTTGTGTTGGTTATAGTTGCTTCTGGATTTGTTTTATTCCATTGCCTGGGGAAGAAAAAATACATGTTAACAGTTTTGTAGGGTGAAAATATTTGCATTTATCACAGTCCTTGGGAATTCTTCTGCTGATTAGAACAAAGTATTGGTTGGGGGAAGGGGAAAGGAGAAGGACAGGGAGAAGCCCCAATGCCCATTTGTACAGAGCTATGCAGTCTTCTTAGGCATAATTAAACACTTGGTTCTTTAATTTTGAAAAGCAATATATAAAATCTTTCAGTTTACTATGAATCTCTCTGAAGCTGTACCCGAATGGCAAAAATGCAGTGTACCTCTGTAAGCTTTAGTATGTGATCCTGTACATACATTTACTTTCTATTTTTCTAGAGAGTCAGTAGCTCACAATCTTGATGCTGTGCTTGTGCATAACCTCGCTGTTAAATGTGGTGCTTGTTCAGCAGTATTTGTAGCTTTTTAGCTAGGAGATTTTGAAGTTAAATGCCTGGAAATATGTAATATCTGTAGTATTGAGGTGTAACTGTGTTAGACAAAACACTTTGAGTTAAGTATGAACCCGTATGTACGAATATTATGAGTATTATAATACGTTGATTTTCAAGGAAACTGTACACTGTGTTTTGGGTTTTTTTTTCAGTTCATAGGAAAGTGAAAAAATAGGTCATGTTAAAGAGAGAGGCTAAAATAAATGTTTAATATTTGAAATTCAGGAAAATTACTAAGTAGCATAGAGATTTTTTTTCTTTTATTTCTATCTTATTAGTTTTTACAATACAACTTTGAATAAAATTGTCCTAAAGGGGTCTATACTCTACATTCTGAACTGACGTACTAAAATCAAGGCTTTTTTTCCATCTCAAAACCTTTTTTAGGGCTGTTGGAAGAACACTGGTACTGCAACAGTAAGAAAGCATCCTAATAAAGCTTTGAGGAACCTCAAATACCAGGTGATTCTTCTCCTTTTTTAAACAAAGAGAGCATTTTAAAGTTATTAGAGGCTGAGAAAAATAGGTAGTAGCTGTAGTCCATTGTAGGGTACTCTTCTGCAAAAGTTCCATTTATATGATATCAGCTAGCAGTGGTTTTTATTCTTTTGGGAGGGAACCACAGAATATAGTGTCAAGAATGGCTAACGTCTTGCTCTGCAGAGAAAAGGTGACGATAACTATAAATGATGGGTTGGAACTTTTCAAAGATGATGTCATTTTTCTACATTTCCCAGTGCAGAGATTCCCCCTCTTTTAATAAAGGAAAATATGAATGAATTTGAAATTTAATAAACATGTTTCCTAAGCCCATATTCCTCCTTTGATCTTATGGCATGATTTTCTTTGGTCAAAGGTAATGTTGAGAAAAAACTGTTCAACAGCCCCCTCTTCTTTTTTTTTTATTTTATTTTATTTTCTATCTAGAATGAAAAGGACTAAATTTTCTCTCAGCTGTTGTCTGGAATACAGGAATGTGATGGCCTCTGGAGTCCCAGGCTTGAGCTAATACAAATTGCTGGGTTTTAGTGTCTTAAAAGCTATCTGAAGCTTTGTAGTAGATTCCTTTTTTTAATTTTTTTTTTGTAAATTTATATCATGGCAATAAAAATATTTTTATGATATGTAGTGTTTATGATTTATAGTGTATTTTTATGCTCACAGCAATGAAGAAGAGTTGGTTTACTTCATCATTGGCTTAATGTGCCTCTCTAATTCTGGTACTGGTTGAAGAAGTCATGCTTGTAAGTAATCGAGAACTGGAAATTCTGTGCTTGGCTGCAGGAGTCTTACGTTATTTTCAAGGGGAATTTCAGAGTGAACTGTTTCTGCCATGGATTAATACCATAAAAAGGTGGAATCAGTGTCCTTGACTGTGTCATCAGCTTTCTGTCTTTAAAGATAGCACTGTTAATGCTATTAGCTAATGTTAATTTGATATGAAGAATGAGAGACAAAAATGAGCGGAAGAGCAAGTGATTTGAAATAACATAAAATGCTGTGTTGCTTGGCCTCTAGGATACATTTTTATTAGTGGGTTTAGGAGACTTATTATGCATCTACTCAATTAAAGTGGAGACTCTGAAAGGGAGAGGAAGAACAGTAAAAATTGAAAATGAAGCTTGGAGATTTGTGGTACCCCTTTTCCTGAATTATAAATGATGGAAATTAAAGTGTCAGACAGTCTTGATAAACTGCTTTGTCTATGCTCATAATCAGACCACTTTATGAAAATTGGAATTATTTTGGAACAAACAGGAAGAAATGGAACAACCAAACTTATGAAAATTGGTATGTGAGAATGATGATTTTATGATACTTTTCATCAGAGGTTCACTTTGGAATGCTTTATTGATAATTGTGTCAAAAAGAAAACTGCCTAGATATGCACAGAGACAGTTCTAGTTCTGCACTAAACTTAGATTTTTTTCTTAACTTTTTTTATTCAAGTATATGAATCATCATACATATTTCATAAATCTGTTAATTTTTGGAACAAGATAATTTTCTTTTGGCTATTTCCTATTTTTCTAACTCACTTGTTTTTCCTCTTTATTTTTTTCCTATTTATTTTTTCTTATCACTTGAGGACTTTCTAAATTTAATGTAACACCTTGCTCCTCTATAGAAGGATTCATCAGCAAGGCTTTATTCCGCAAGTGTGGGTCTTTACACCTGTAGAACTAGTGGGACATCTCATGAGCTTAGATAGCTGATCCTGCAACACGGAGTACGTGGGCAGAGTCCATACCCTTTTTTTCCTCCTTTTAGTGGGTAACGTAAAAAAAAATAAAAAATCTCTATAGACTCACAGCTCAGCACTGTTAAATATAACGAACAATATTATTCTCGTTTTGAACACAGTTAAACTTACAAACTTAAAACTGCAGTGAAAACTGCCTCTGTTTTTTTATCCTATCTGCAGATCCATTATATCCCTACTGCAGAGTCCTGTACACAATTTCTGCTTGAAAAGTTCTCAAATGTTGTGGTATATAATTTTTCAGCTAGGCGGCCAGGAGGTGCAACTCGGAGCACCTAAAATTAGGAATCTACATTCCCCCTGTTAATAGTTAGAGATATGGGCCTAGATGATTAAAAATAGCTGAGAGAGATGCATACATGTGGACGGAGTAAATCCCTTTTGAGTGTTTTAAATATGATTCTGCTATATGTGTGACTGAAATAGCTATCTGTACTTCATTGTGATACATTTGTTTTCACATAAGCTGTACTACTGAGAAATAAGCAATGTGAAAAATGAGTGAATTGTATTTGTGGCCTAAATACAGAATTGGCACAGATTTAAATAAATTGTTTGCTGAAGCTGATTTACCTAAATCAGTGTAGCAAGCTCATATGACCGTGGCTCAATCAGGTTAAGAGTGGCCAGTACTCATTTAGCTTAGTTTGGTTTCCAAACCAATTTTCCCACACTTAACAGAATGCACCAGAGGCTAGCTCTGATGTAAATAAGTCAATTTGCAAACCAGTTTAGCTAAATTGGTGCAATTTCTGTGTGATTTCTGTGTAGGCCACTTGTAGTATTAAGGTGTTCAGACTCTCATGATATTCTAGGAAACTGCTGTTGTATGCCTAGAGCTATCAGTTTTGCTCTTGAGTGCTTGATATGTCTGAAATAAGCTTGCTTTCAATATGCAATGCTTTTCTTGAAATTCAGGTATTTGAGTGAAATCAGATTGAACCGAGACTCAGCTACTCAGATATTTGCTTCCGAGGCAGTCACTGTTTAGTACTTTTCTGCTCCTACTCCTTGCCTTGGTCTCCGTCAGCTGTAAATTCCATATAAGCACAGACTATTGTTTCCATATGTACACACATATTTGACTTGTGCGCGTTTTGGATTGCGTGGCAGGAGCCCTGGTATCAGTTAGGGGCTTCCCTAATTGTTACTGCAGGAGAGATAGCAATGAGTTCCCAATGCAGTTCGCTGTCAAGTTTGTGACCTCATCAAAGTCAAGTGTTGTTTTAGAGACCTGGAATGTTATTTTTTAGGAAGTCAGTAAAATCTTCTTAATTCCATTCTAGCCTGTATTATTAATGCTAATGGGGAAGAACTGTGACAGCTGCTGGCATACCTTATTGAATTTATAACATCACGTAACCACCAAGTGATGTTTTTTTCATTCTTTACATTTGTGCTGAATTCCCTCCTTGTTTGCCATGCCCCTCAAACGCACAACAGAGCTATCGTGTGCTCTTGGGACATGCTGTGGCTGCATGAACCCTGTTGAGGCAGATCTCTAAATCTGTTACGTCAACAGCAGTGATTTTTATTCCCTCCAGCACACCCCAGCTTCTGCCCTTCCAAGCCGGGGAGCAGGGGCTGGGATGACTGTGCCACATGGGAGGATTGATGTAATGCTGGGATGTGTTCAGAATCAGCAGAGAAGTTCTCATAGTAAATAGTGGACTTGCGTTTTTGCAGTGGGTCACATGCAGAATGATTAAAGGGTGAGGTCTGTTTGTCCTCCGCCATGTGAGGCAGTGAGAGCAGTACTGATGGACCTGGCATGCACAACTGCCTGGATGGACCTGTGGAGGTCCATGCAGGTGCAGCCTTGTTTTTATCTTTCAGGCCTTTTTTTGGTGATAGAATAAGAGACACACCAGAGCATCACCAACTGTAAAAGCTGTTTTTCTACATGAAACAATAGATGGCAATCACAATCAAAATGGAGGCCAGCACGTTTTCGTTTTAAAAGGTATGTAAATAGTCTCTGTTCAAAAAGAGTCAAGCAGGGGCTCAGCAGGAAGCCTCAGACTAGGCTGCAGTAGGCACACACCTGCTCAGCAGTGCTGAAGTGATGTTCAAGTGAAAAGCACTACATGCCTATGCAGCATCACAGTAGCTCTGTTTAGTTTCATTTTACTTTATAAAGCTGGACAAATTCCATAACTCTAAATTCTAGTTTTGCCATTTTAATTTTTGATGGGAGAAGAAATTGTTGGGACTGAATTTTGCCTGTTGTCCTCTTCTACATTAAATGTCTCCTTTCCACTGCTATACACACCTGTTCCTTTTGAGGAAATGAATGCAGCCCTCTGTGTTGGGTGGGGTAGGAGGTTATACGGTTGCAGCTTTTATATAATTTATGCAGCCTGTGTCTGCCTGGGGAACAGAAACCCCAAACCTTCTCAAGATCATTTTGTCATTGTAAATAATGCACCCTTGCTTTCTTGTATGGGAAATACTTTGATACACAATATATAGCCTTCTGAATGCAGAAATTGCAGTAAAAGACATCTATTCAGCTTGTATAGCTAGCACCCTGAATTACGGAATACTGAAATTCAGCATTTAGCAGTAACATCGTCCTTATGTGTATATTTAATATGCAAGATTGTAGTGCTGGGTGATACTGTTCACCTACTCAATGAGGGCTGATGCTACCTCCACTGTTTGTTCACCAAACACCATCACATGGTACAGACATGCTGGTAAGTAGCTGTTAGTTTGTTGTGTCCTTATATTTCTTTGAAAACTTTGTAATGAATTCAGTATCNCCTTTTCTGCCAGGCAGCTTTCCAGCCACTCTTCCCCAAGCCTGTAGCGTTGCATGGGGTTGTTGTGACCCAAGTACAGGACCTGGCACTTGGCCTTGTTGATCAAGCAATCTGGTGTAATCAAAAGCAAGGATCCCGGTGTGGACTGTGAATTACTTTCATTTGGGACCACTGTGTTTTCTTTTGTGTTAAGAAGGTTTCCATTTCTTTGGATTATATCTGTTCTACCTCTGTGGGAAGTGGAAATATTCTTGTAACTTTGAAAGTCATTGAGAAGGATGTTATTTTCACAGGGTGTCTTTGAAAGAAATAGATTCAGAGATTAAATGAAGGATAACATGGTGATGCTGTAAAGACCATCTTGGCTTCCTCATTGCATGCTAAGGTACCTTCTCAATGCTGCTGTGGGCATCACTGTGATTTGTATCCATCCAAGCTGACACTTTGTTCAGGATGACTAATGTATGCACTGGTCTGAATGGACAGTTTACTGCAATGTAGTGTTCGGCTGTGGCAAACAGGCTAGAGAACAAATACAGACTTTCTGTCAAAGGCCAAGAACTGCCCTCCAAATATTGCCAGAATAAACAAAGCAGTATGGAAAAACTGCTGCTGAAGGACAGCTGCCCATTCCGATTTTGTTTTTCCAGAAGCTGGAAGCCAACTCCATTTGCTCAACTGCAGTTAATGGCTTCACCCATTTCAGAGGAAATGATTTTGTAGTGCACTAGAAGGAGATTGTTTGACTAAATGTCATGTGAAATGTCATAAATATGAAAAAAAAACCCCTTGCTTTAAATTTCAGAGTAACAGATCTTGCTAGTGGGACTCTAACCCAGTCATGCAATGTGTGGCTGATTGGTATCACGTCAACATATTTTGTTTCATACTTTTATTATAGTTTCCAGCAAATGAGAAACATTGTGAGAACCAGAAGTTTTGCCACTTTACTGACTGGTGGATACTTGTGTGGTGCATTACCTCATACTGATAGATTTCTTTAATTAAGTTTGTTCCTAAATGTAGTAGGATTTATTACATTTTCAAATGTTTGTAACCACTGTAGGATCTGACTTAGCAGAGAAATTAATGTTCCATGATTTTGACCTCTGAGAAGATACAGACTTCCAAGGTTTGGCTGTTGCAGAGCTTAGGTTTGATTCAGGATCCAAAGTAATGTGTTGGTTTTTTTTTAGTCTGGAGCCAGACAAAGTAAACAATAATGTGAAGAGGCGTGAACTTTCTCATTTACCTCAGTGGATGCTGAAGCCAGGTTCTGACCATATGAATGCCAACATCATTAACCCTTTAACTGGTGAACACATTAAAAAAACAAATCTTATTTTTCTGGTTATTTATGTAATCTTGTAAAAAAAAAAAATACGAAGGCCATTAACTTGAAAAGGTTGTAGCTTAAGGACTAAGACTAAAACTAAATATTCAGACAGATATCATAAAAGATAATGTTTTCATTAATTAGAATTGTGAAATTCTGACATCATGAACACAATACTATAGAGCTTATATGACTTTTGTGTTGTGGTTTGTAAGGTTTTGTTGTTTTTCTGTAAAACATGGTCTTATTCTTAGGCACAAAAGCTGTATATTCAACTGCAGTTGAACAGCTGTATAAATATTTCCAAATTACTCCCTTTAAACAATACCTGCTGCAAACACAGAAAAAAATTGAAAATAAAAAAATACTTGTTCATATTAGCCTGGGCCCTAAACACACCACAGTAGTCCTCCCTCCTGAGCTTACCCAAACCTTTTCCCCTTGAACTTTACTAGTGCACTTCTGCCCGCCTCCTCCTGGTGCACCCCTTCTGAGAGGCTCTCCAGTGGGGCCAGCAGCAAAGTCCCACCTCAGGGTGAGTTAGTGGTGGTCATCCAGGAACAGGAATAGGTGATGCTGCTTTTCTTCCCAGGGCGTTTGCGTGAATGGGTGGGCCAGGCTCATTGCATCTTCCATCTGCTCCATAAATTCTCTTTGAGTATTATCTTTTCATTGGTTGTCTTGATCAAATTCTCAAGTGTCCCTGAACTGCTCTGAATTGATCACTGATACGATGTTTGGGGAAAGATGGATAAAACAGGGAAGAAGGTAATGACTTACTGTGATCAAGTCTTCTGAGTATGTGCGTATAGCTTTTTCCTCATACTTGTGGCTATTCTTCAGGGACAGCTCTTCACACTGTATCGATTTCGTTATGTAGAGGGCAATGCCTCCACCCTTCCTTCCTCACCTGTCCCTTCTGAACAGCCTGTAGCCATCGATAGCCACATTCCAGTCGTGGGATTCATCCCACCAAGTTTCAGTAGTGGCAATCAGGTCATCGCTTTCTAGCAGCATGATAGCTTCCAACTCCTCCTGTTTGTTTCCCATGGTGTCTGAATTTGTGTAGAGGCATTTCATCTGGGCGGTTGGCCGTGTCACCTTCTTAGTGGAACCCCCCTTGTTTCCCTTGAGGTGTTTCACGGAAATTTCTTTGCTGGCTCCTACTACCTCAGGAGCCCCCAGCCCATCTCTGCAAGACTTTGACTGTGCTGGAGTGTCCCCATCACACCTCCGGACAACAGGTTGAGGGCCCATACTAGCACCCCATTCCTCTAACCATTGTGTATCATTTAGTTTAGTTTTAGTTCAGTTCAGTTTTTTAGTTTGGCCAGAACAGATTCTGATGAGACTGAGCGGAAGCCATAAGCATGAAACATCAAGCCTTACTTTGCTCCTGTCTCCTTGCATCTTTACAAATTCTATGGAGTTGAAAACATTAGTTAGGATCTAACGTTCAAATTGTACTTCTATAGCCAGAGAATTGTAGATTAACAAGCAATTGCCTTGGATGAGATCATCCATACTTTATTCCCATCCATACTTGTTGTATGTTTTGTTCTTAACTGCAATACTACTTTGTGAGAGTTGTTCAAAGTGGTAGAAATTGTTAATATTAAGGAGATGATGTATTTTTAGTCACAGAAATTTGGGAAATGTGTATTTGCCAGTGGATTGTGAACATAGACTTGTGGAACAAGAGAGTGGCCTCAGATTATAGGTTAAGGTTTTGTGTAGTCCTGATTAATTTACTTTTGCAGGCATTCTTACTCCATGTTGTCATTGTGTGTAGCTGCTAAAAGCACCAAGTGACAAAAGTAGTTCCCTGTAACAGGAGTATAGGGAGCTAACTAATTGTGAAGTCAGGCAATGTAGACTGAAGCTATTTTGCCTTCATATTTAAATCACTGTGTAACACTAGTGATGTTAAAGATAGCAGTAGTCCACCAGGAAGAGTTGGCTGGGAAGCTGGAACATTTTTGCTCTACAGCCTCTATTTGCAGTCATGAATTTCTGCTCCACAGTTTCTAGTCATGAAGCAAGCTTTAGTTTTTTTTACAAGTAGACTGTGAAAGGTGATTAAAAAGGTGCTGGATCCTATTGTTTTGGCCACATCAAATCCAGAGTCATCATTTATGATTTCTGTCACACAAATCAAGCTTTACAAGCCTCTTCTACCTCAGAGAAGATGCCAGCCAATTTGTACCTCTGTATCTACATTCCATGCAAAAGACTTATACTAGTTTATAAATAATCCAGTGAGGCAGCTAAATAAGTGCAGGGAAAAAAGAAACATTTATAGTGTGTGCTTGTGCCAAAATACTTCATCTTTATTGAGAGACCTATCTTTTGCTTATGGAAAGTGGTAGCAAGATTTTTACGTGAAACAAGATCTGAAAATAGGTTTAAAGAAACTTGAAAATAATAATAATAAAAAACTTCTGGAATACTGTCCAAAACCTTGAACTCAGCCAGATTTTATCTTCCATATATTTTATATTAATTCAACTGTTTCTCCTGAATTTGTCATGCCTTCTGATGTTGTGCCTTTTCATGTTTGTGTTTATGCAGATAAGTGCCTATTTAATGCGCTCACACACTTTTCTGAGTCAGGGCTGTAATATTTTCCTGTAGTATGTGTGTTTCATATATGGAAGTCCATTCAAATGCATGAAAAGCAGCTGAAATGCTGGGCAGTATTTATTACTTGGCCAGTAATAAATTTGTCCAAACAGAAGCTTAGAGGAGATAGAAACTATTCATAAATTTTGCTGTTGTTGTTGTTGGATAATTTAGATATTAGGAAGAAGAAATAATGGGGAGGGGCAACATTTTTAAGGTGCTGAAAGTTTTTATTATCAGCTGTTAATTCTGAAACGTCATTTTCAGTATCTATGTCATTAAAAATTAGACAAAAGGGTAAGAGGTTTAAATATTTCAACGATGAGCAAAAAAAAATGTTTCCTCTGAAAAAAAAAACAGAAAAATGTCCATTTTGGACTGATCTATATTAACATTTAGTATTTCAGTGTGTTTCTCAAGCTGAGAAGTCCATTATTTTTATCGCTCAAGTGACTGTCCCTGGTTAGACATTTAAGGCTTTCTGGGGTAGCGAGAAGAAAACAGGCAGAATTTTGAGCTCTCTGGAGGAGTCTTACAATAGCAGCATTAAAGGGTGAAACATCCTGGCTGTCAAACACCCAAAGCAAAACTGACAGACTGCTCAGGTTGGAGAAGACCGTGTCGTGTGCTCAGGCTGCCTGAAACGTGCACTGGTACATCTGAGCCATGTGCACTCTGGTAGCAGTTGTCTGGAGAAGGTTCATTAATTTCAGAATAATAGTTGTCCTGTGAGAGGAAAAATGGAATTCACAGCTCAGCATTTCAGGAGAAGTAAAGGAAGTGCAAGGAGTTAAAAAAAGAAACCAAAAACTGGTATGCTTGATGGTCTTGATGAGTTCATTAAATCTCAGGCTCATGTAGAGGCAAATTTTAGAAAAATGTGATAGATGAGATTTCTTTTATAAACCTGAATATCTTCTGTTAAAAGCCTGTGTAGATAGAGGTAGTGAGTCTTTATGAACATTTGTTGGCTTTTTGACAGAGTTCATTATGCATAATATGTCTCTTTGCTCATTTTAAAGTTTGGACATTAGACTTAATTGATTCATAAGAAGGCGACATGGGTAATAGGCTGTCATTAATGTGCATAACTTACTAAGGTGAGCTTTGTTCTGCTGAATTAATAAGTGAATTGTAACAGAAATGGCCCAATTACCAGCAGAAATGGAACAGAATTTCTTGGTAGACAAGGTATAAATAAATATTATCAATTCAGATTACTTGTAAATTTTATTGAAGCAAAAAAGCAACTGGAGAAGAACGATAGAAGTTTCAATGTGAGAAATCACAATGATTAACTTCTCCATAAGAGCAACTGTTCTGAATTATGGAGTATGACTGCATGCATGCAAAGGACAGACTCTTCTCTTAAAGGAAGAAAGAATTATCATCCTTGAATGCACCACTGGAAAAAAAAAAACCCAAAAACAAACAAACAAAAACACTTAAAAAGGCATTTCTGCTTTTGCTTTGCTATTTGGAAAGCCTACTCAAAATTTCTTTTTATATGCTCCTGTAATTTGTGCTGTGATGCATCTTCTTTATGCTGTAAGATGTGCGTATAAATGCTGTTGTCCAGGTGTCACTGAGCTGTTGTACAAGTGTGTAGGCTTGTCCCTGGCCCTCTGAATGCCAGCCGTCCTGTGGGGGCCAAGTTATCTAGTGCCTGTGGTGTGAGATTCTGCTGTCAAGCCCCACCTGGCTGGTGTGATGTCAACTTGCAGACCTGTACGAGTCTTTCTCCTCTTCTAGAGAACATTGTAGACCTACTTATGTGTAGAGAGGGACTTTCCTTCCCCATACATGGGAGAATTGGGAACCTACATCCTACATGGTCTCTCTCTGTGCACGTAATACAAAGCCTTTTGCACAGCACTTGGTTTCGACTTGGCTCTGTTGAAGAAGCTAATCAGTCCCAATCCCATTTGCAAGGTATAAATGACTATTTCACTTTGAAAACTCAAAGCAGGAGAAATGCTATTTCAATTAAATGGTAATTGCTCACCAAGATGAAAAAGTTATATACTAGTCAGAAATTTAGACCAGAACTGTTCTTTGCAAGAGTAGTTACTGGTTCCAGGAAAATAAGAATTTGAGGAGAGAAAGAGTTTGTAAAACTTGCTGGCAGCCCTTGCAAGAGGAGTATACTGCTGCTGTGCACGTTCTCTGCAGATGTATGAGGAGCCCTTTCACATAATTATGACACAAAGGGTGTGTTGTGTGAAGAAATAACCACCAAAATAATCCTTAATTATACTGAGATTTTGTTCTAGTATTAACAGAATTTTTTTTGCAGTGCTTACGTGCACTGTGATCAGTGCTGTTTCCCAATCGCTGTAGTATGAGTTGAAACATGAGTTAACTCACTTCAGTGATCTGTTTGACATGGTAATGAAGATGGACAGAGTCTGAGGTGAAGGCCTTTTGTACAGGAATGTCAGCAGACACATATGCCCACAGTGTAGGCTGGTTTTGTTATTAATACTTTTGCTCACAGGACTGTTAAGGTTAACTGTCTCCAGCAGATGTTTCACCAGGAGTGTTAAGTTCCTGATGCTGCTGGAAGTTTTCATCTGAAAGATGCAGCAGTGTGTTTCTCTGGCACTCACAGTGTTGTAGAACAATTTCCTTTCAGAGCAATGCTGCTAAAGGGAGAAAGAAATGCTAAAACAATGGAAGTCTGTGTCTTGAATATTTGAGGTTAAAAAGTTCTTTGAATGATCAAAGTAGTATACAATTCAATAAAAAAAGGGGGGAGAAAACCCCTTGAAAATACCAAACCCGCCCTGGTAACTATGTGACTGGATGTGCTGATTTCTCAAATCAGCCCAGAGTTTGAGCAGTGCCATGATTATTTTGGCAGCTATGCAGAAATGGGCACCTTGGCTTCAGTGTGATCATTCAGCTTGTGGTCTTCTGCCTGGGGCTTTGAAACATGGTCTTTATGTCCTCTTTGCTTCACTGATTCCTCTGCCTTAGAAATTAATAATTGGCCAGGTAAATCTGGACACTGAATCCATTTGAATGTATTGTAGTGAGGGAGGTGATGAGTGACCCGCAGAAGAACCTTTTGAACTGACCCTCCAGACTATGCATCATCAGGGGCTTTTTAGGGCAAAATGAACCTCAACGTGTGATTGATGTTAAAGAGGCTTATTTATTCAGTGGAGGAAGGGCTGTAGTAGCTGTGGTGAGGAAAGAGGCACGAAGGGTAGTTAGAAAATACATATGTGTGGTTGAAAGGCAAAACGGGGCACCTCTGCTCTCCTTTCTGTCCGTCCCAGGAGTAACAAGCAGTTCCAGACAGGCTTGTTAGGAGTGATAGACTGAATCTGCTTCATTGCATTTCTGGTACAATGATGAACTAGCTCTCTTTTTGGAAGAATCTGATTTTGCATCTGTGAATAACTGCTACAGGTGCAACCAATAGCTTTTAGACAATGGATTTTCTTTTCTTTCTTTTTTTTTTTTTTTTTTTTTTATAG
>VZTL01035910.1:0-17782 GCA_013400535.1 Scopus umbretta | reverse complement strand
AAAAAAAAAAAAAAAACAACCTTTTGTGTGTGAAGGTGAAATCCTTTTCTGCTCTCTGCTTATTTCTGTTTTCTAGAGATAAATAAATATCTGTCTTAATTCTTGGAAATACGATGCCATCACAAAGCTTTCAGTAAGCAGCTTGCACATGACAACTGCTAGGCAAATGTTAAAGATTCGTTTGATACAAGCAGGTGGATGCACCGAGACTTTCAGTTGTAATTCATGAAGGAAAAAATGTTTCTTAGCTATCTAATTTCCTTGCAGTATGTGTTTGGTTTCTTTCGTTGGCTTAAGGACCTTGTCTGAAGTTGTACACTGCCCATGTAACCCCAAGGCCACACTCCATTGGAAATTGCCTTTAGCAGTCTCTGCAGTGCCAGTGTGAAGATTCTTGCTAGTAGTTTAAAAAAATAAAGAAAAAAACAAGGCTGGTATTGTGGCTTAACCTGGCAGGCAGCTAAACATCACACAGCCGTTTGCTCACTCTCCCCCTCCCCAGTGGGAGGGGGGAGAGAATTGGAAAAAAAAAGTAAAATTTGTGGGTTGGGATAAAGACAGTTTAATGGGACAGAAAAGGAAAGGACAATAATCATAATAATAATAATAATGTACAAAACAAGTGATGCACAGTGCAGTTGCTCACCACCCACTAACCGATGCCCAGCCAGGCCCCGAGCAGCGATCACTGCCCCCCAGCCAACTCCCCCCAGTTTCTATACTGAGCATGACACCGTATGGTATGGAATAGCTCTTCGGCCAGTTGGGGTCAGCTGTCCTGCCTGTGCTCCCTCCCAGCTTTTTGTGCACCTGGCAGAGCATGGGAAGCTAAAATGTCCTTGACTAGTGTAAGCACTACTTAGCAACAACTAAAACATCAGTGTGTTATCAACATTATTCCTATCCTAAATCCGAAACACAGCACTATGCCAGCTACTAGGAAGAAAATTAACTCTATCCCAGCTGAAACCAGGACACCTGGGTATTTATTTTTAAGCCCATTTTTAGCCCCAAAAGCTCAGAAGCAATGACATATCATTTTTATTTTTTCTAGCTAATACGTCTAATTACTGTCAACAGATCAAATAGTTTGTGTATTGGCAGTGCTGGCTGTTTATCACAGTTCTTTACCTTCTCTTGGCTCACTGAAACTAAAATGTGCTACTTGCAGTCAGGTTCCTCCAGTGGTGGCAAAAGTTAACTGTTAAATGTTCAACACAACAGTGATCAAAGATGACCCATCATCAGGTTGACTTGAATCTGTTCTATGAATGAATGATTCTCTGCCTTGTAGTCGTAACTCCTGGTTTTGCAGATTCAGTGTAGATTAACTATAAATGTTAGGTTACTCTTTTATTACATTTACGTCTCAGAGCAACTGCAAATAGATGCAACTGCTCGCATTTTTATTGCATATGTTACCAATAGACATCAGATATATTGCATTATCAAACAATGAAGGCAACAAGGGAGTCTATTACAGAAGTACATCAGTGCATGTCTGATATACATAACCAGATCCAAAAAATAACAATTGATACAAATAAAAAATGGTATTGCTAGGTGTATCCAGAAGGATTAATAGCTAAATTATATGTTCTTCAGCTGCTTGGAGACAAAACAGTTTATGTACTTTTAATGGAGGAAGCAGAGGCACCTATTCTACTGCATGTAGAGTTTGAGGGCTATTCTTTTGAATTCGCATTTTCCTTCCCTTTGGAACAATGCTGTCTGTGTATTCTCAGCAAAGGAATTTTGAGAATACAAGGAAGAACATATTCTCCAGTTTATTTTTATTTAGAGAATTATCCTCATAGCTAATTTTCTTACATTTTTTATATATATCCAATAGCTATTTGTTGGAACGCAGCAATAACTGGTGCAGTAACTCAGTGGATATGGTCTTCCCTTCACAAAAATTTATCAAGCCAAGATAGATTGGTGTTTCTCCAGTCCAAAAAAAAGCAGACCTAACTTGGGGGAAGGGAGTGCAAAAGACCAAAAATTGACAAACAAGCATAAAAAAGTCTCCTTGCTTACTTAAAAAAGATCATATATGTGTTTTTTCAGTGTCATCTAACTACAGCAGGAAAATTTTTTAGGTTGAATTCCCTTTTATTTACAAAGGATTTATATGTACAAGAGTTGTATGAGAACAAAATGAAGTGGGAAAAGTGTGTGTAATTCCAAGGTCTCATAAGAATGGTGAGCAAAGTGAAAATTATTTCTCTAAATGCAAAAGTCTGAAGAGAAGGAGAATGCCTATAAAGGAGTACTTACGTGCTTTCAAGGACAAAATGCCTTTTTTTTTTCTCCATTAATCTTGGATCTGTAAAACATAATTCAGGGAACAATCTTTGTTCTGTTCAGCAAGAACGGTTGTACCCACTCCAAATTCTTTCAAATAAGAGAGCAATTTGTGGACTTTTTTAGTATTTTTTAGACATTTGTATTTGGGTAACTGAATCAGAAGGAATGCATTATGATTTGTTTTTTAACAGAAGCTTGTTCTCCTTTTTCTTCCATCATTATCAGTGGGGTGTGTATGTGTTTTCTCAGGTGCGCAGTGCTCGCTAACAATGAATTTGGAGTTAGGGCCATGATACGTGACTTTCTTTCTTAATCTGCTAACTGTGCAAGTGTTGGTGTGTGTTATCACCTACACTCATGCTTCCAAAACCGGTGATGTTATACTAGTTCAGAGCTTGTAGGCTGATGAATCCTGAATTAGAACATGAGTCTACTTGCAGTCTTTTTTCTCTAAAAGGTGATATTCAATATTTCTTTTTAAACATTGTTCTGTGTTAAATGAAATCTACTGGCAAAATTCCTATGGGTTTCCACAAGAGTGGTTCACTGAATTGAAGTATGTTAATGGAAAACTGAAGCTATCAGTGCAATGTGAATTGCACAAGTATCTTGGATTAAGTTGCAAGCTTCTGGGTCAGGGGCTGTCTTTGTTCTGTGTTTGCACACTGCTTAGCACAGTGGTATCCAAGAATAACACTTACATATATGATATTGCAGTACTAACTAAAGTAATTATTTCCAGTGAGGGGAAAAGGGAGCTAAACACTTCTGAAAACTGGTGATGAAGATTAATGTCTTTGTGTGTTGATATAGCAGTTTAAGATGAACTGTTCAGTTTTGATTGATGCGAAGCATACTGACAGCTTGCGCTGAGAATGCTGCTCAGGCAGGAGTAAGGCTCTGCTAGCTGGTGTGTTTTCCCTGCAGAGACTCGCTGCCTGAAGTGGAGAAGGCTGAGGTGAGAGGCTGTCTATTCTCACTTGCAGAGGGGAAGCTCTTTTCATGTCAGTCTGGCAGTGGGACCTTAAAATCCACTATCTAGTAGGGTCAGTCAACTGTACTCCTATTAGGTGTGTGCAAGCACTGTGCATAGCACTGTGCTGCAAATGTACATCAGGTTGAGTTGGAATGGCCTGGCACTAAACTGGGGTCTCTGTGCAATACTTTCATTTATGATGTCCGTGACATAGTGCATAAGTGTATCTTCTGATGCCAAGCTTGACAGAAAAAGAGACCAGTCCTTGATCGCTGGGGAGATGCAATGAAGGCAAAAAATATTGCAAATGTCCCGGAGTAGCAGCTACCTCAATAGGGTAAGAGCAGAAACAGTAATGGATAGTGTTACTGCCATGGGGCTACAACCTGGTTTGGAACCTAATGGGAAACTTCTGGAAGCCAGTGGACTTGCATCGACATCAGGGACTTTGATGATGGCGTTAAAATGATTGCATCCTGTCTGTGTAATCACGCAAATCATGCCAAGTTGTTGGGATGAGCCTTGGGTACAAACTTAAGTATCAGTTGTAAGGAATTGTGTACAGGTCTGAAAATAGGTTTTGCCATGCTAGGAAATAGGGGTGCATGACAGAAAAAGATCTGCAACAACTGTTACTGGCATCAGTGTGCATGAAAAGCAATGTTATTATCACCTCGGAATATGTATCTCTGTGTGAGTTAATGTGAGAGAAAAACAGAAAGGGAGAAGGATGTCTGGCAATAGCTACAAATAAAACAGCTGTTTGGGGTTTTTTTTCTGTTTTTAAAAGATTTATTTATTCCATTGATTCACTAAGTATTTACAGATAACTTTGACTTGCAAAAGACTACTTACAAGGTAAAAACAGCAGTAAAAAACAATAAAACATATTGTAATACATAGACAAGAAATGACAGAATGATTAAAAATGTAATTGTAGGACAGAAGATTTTTATTAATATTAACGTTGATGTAGTCTTCTGTGATAATCATGATCACCTGGAAGTGTAACCAAATGATTGACTTAATGAATTCATTCATTGAATGGGATTCATGCTGTGGGTATGCCAGGACTGCAAGATTGTGTCCCGGTCTTAGGAGTGCAGTGATGTATTGTTCACCAGTGCTTATTTTGTTATGATGACATAATAAAGCAGGCCATGAACATGTTGAAGAGTACTCTTAATAAGCATAAACTTAAGTAGATATAAATACAGTTACATAGCATTCATTTTGTCTCATTGGACAGGCTGTGTCAAAAATATTTTGAGTTGTAGGCAACTGCGGAGTATAAAGCAGAAAGGTTTTAAAAACCTAGGAATTGAGAGTTGTGTGGGCTGAACAAATGAACATATTCTTTCAAAGATCAGGATTTTGTATAAGAAGATTAAGATACTAAAAACTAGCTTTTCCAGAGCCACCTCTGCAATCCAGGAGTTTTCACTTACAACAGCTATGCTCTAATTTCCTTGCCTATAATGCTGTGACCTCTCTTTTGGGGCAGATTATTTGGGCACCTTCAGCAGGTGCAAAGAGACTCAGCAAACAGGGTACGCACAACTTTAAAGTGCAAAGCAATTATTAGTTACTAATAGACTCAAAAGCTAGCTGGAATTTAGTGGACTACTAGGCTAAACGTTAGGCCACTCACCACCCCAGTAAGACACCAAAGAGCCTTTGCTGGCCAGGCTGGCGTGAGCTAGGCTGTGAAGGTGTGGCCTCCACAGCTCCCAGGGACAATCATCTGTGCTGCTGCATTGCCACCTCCTGCTGTGCTGCTGGCATTGATGGATGGATGATCCTTCTTGGCCCCAGCCAGACCAACCAGACTGACTAGCTTTCTGGTTTTTTCCTTTAGGACTTTATACCTTTCCACGTTGGGGTTTTGAATTCTTGAGCTACTAACCATCGCTCTCAAGCAGAGAGGGTGTAGTTCCTTCTAGTTAGAGTAAAATTTAGTGATTATGATCCAAGGCACTGGTAGCTTATGCATATCTATTTTGGAACACATTCTTCATTTGTATGAAATTAAACACTTGCATCTTGCTGCTTGAGCAGAGTAGCTGAACTTCCATTTTACTTCATCCTTGTATCTGTAGTTGGTTGTTTCTTTCTTAGGATCAATAGTAGACCAGCAAAGATATAAAGAACACCATTTCAAAGTAATATGCTTCTGGTCATTGCACAGTAGAGCAAACAGTTAAGTAGGGATGTGACTGAAAACCTTTAAAAATTTGGGGCTCATCTGTCAAAACCTGTGCAGGTTTAAGCTGTGACCTGATGATCTCATGCTTTCATAAGATAAGTCAGCTTGAGCCATGCAAATCAATGTTCAGGAATGAGTACTGATTGGATAACTGGTGCTAAACTATCTAGGACTTAACAGTTCTGTGATATGGAAATGTCATTTTTTTATAAGACTTAAACCAGTGCCTAATTATTATCTTTAAAGTCTATGATCTTTTTCATGAACACAAGAGGTAATAATATAAAAATCCTAGCTGTAGTACCTTGTCTTTGTTTTCAAAAAGGACTATGAGCCAGTAATGCTTTTCTGCCCTTAGTTTGCTGCATATTAGCTGTCTCATGCTGTCTGGATGTTTTTGAAATGAAACGAAACAACAAGGAGTCGAAAGCCGTTATTGGCCTAGCTGATTGTGTAAGTGTTAAGCAGAAGAATCTGATGTAAAAGGAAGAAAAAATATTTTAGTATCATTGCAGCTTGATGCCGATTGAGGGGAGAGGAGGATTTTTGCTGAGCGTGTTTTCCTTGTTTGGCTTGTTTTCTACTGCTGCCACCTCTCTGGTGGGTATGGGATGGATATAGGACATGAGATTTTAGATCTTAGATTAGGGGAGAAGCTGCTCTCTTGCTCCAGCTCTGGAGAAAAGTATGGAAGAGCATGGAAGATATTTTGGTTAATAATCAGTCATGTCAGAAGTGTCAGTGGCTTTGTTTTGAATTCACTCTTTGGCTGTGGTACATCTAAGAGGAAAGCTTAAACATAGGTTTATAAAACATTGAACACAACTGCTGGCTTTGCAGGGGGTTGGTAAGTAGGAGAATGCAGAGTTTACTCTGGTGCAGCTGCTGTTTGGCAAGTGCACCATCAATTTGCTGCTTCAGGCTTGCTTTTGGTAGTTACAGAGGGATGACATTAATTCTTGTCCTGTCTCCTTTGGCCACGGCATTCTCTGTTGCTACTGAATAACCTAAATTTATCAGTTGTGTAGACACTTAGTTTAATTGGCTTGACCTGAGAATTGTCCAGAATGTTTTCCTTTGTGACCTTAGTGTCAGTCTGGGCGCTGGACTGCATATTTCTGGACATGCAATAGCATATGTGGGAAACAACCTTGCAAAGTATTTACATTAAGTAATAGTCTTGAATTAAAAAAGATGTATCTCTTCACTGAGTTTCAGAAAGAAGATACTTGACGTTCTAATTCTCAAGTTAAAGGTGATCTCTCATGTTAATTTACGCTTTAAAGAATGCAGTAGGTGTAACCTGCAAAGCTTCCCACGGTCTGAAATCGTAGAGGTGCAACATTGCCTGAAATTGAACAATGAGATTTCAGATCAAGTATTCATGCCCAAATGTCTTTTGCTTTTGACTTTGTTTTTAATCATTCATCTTTTCAGAAAATCATCATACACCTTCAGACTAATGAGCTTCTAAAATTGTAACCTCAACTGTTTAAACTTTGGCATTAAATTGCAGTCTTTCACAGTAGATTCTTTCCAAGGTATTCAAAACCAAATTATATGTTACATTTAGTTAATTTAACACCAAAGACGCTTGTCAGCTCTCAGTAATACTTGCAGCATTAATTTTGTTCCTTTTCCAAGCCTACCAGCATTTAACAAAAGCTGTGCATGATAATTCTTGATAATACTGCTTTTACAGTGGTATTTGCTCAAACAGTTGACTCTCCTTGCAAGCATCATTTGCCTTCCTTGTTCTTTGTGTGCTGGGAGGCAGAAGACCTGCTGACGCAATCAGTGTACCGCAGCAGGACACTGGTCTCCTTCAGTGATTGTATTTCTGATGGCAAGGAGTATGAGTTCTCCTGATTTTTTGAAAATGAGATCTAGCACAGATAATTGGCCAAGAAGTAGATGTTGTGACCTGATGTTCTAGTGTCTGCTGGAAACACAACAATCTGCACCAGGAACTACACATTCTATCAGTTCATTTTCACTTATTTGCAAAGAAAAATAAAAATTTTTAGTAAAATAAAGTTAGCATAGTTTTAATAGGACCAGCCATAATGCTTTGCTGTTATTCAGGTAACCAGCAGTAGTGTTGTTGCTAATATAGAACATTGAAGTGA
This sequence comes from Scopus umbretta, assembly GCA_013400535.1. Classification (NCBI taxonomy): domain Eukaryota; kingdom Metazoa; phylum Chordata; class Aves; order Pelecaniformes; family Scopidae; genus Scopus; species Scopus umbretta. Next base: position 10,161 of record VZTL01035910.1, on the reverse strand, counting down.
AGGTTGTAGTATACCAACAAATGTATGCTAAATGTCTACAGATAACATATAAATTCACAGAAGTATTAAAAAGTGGATTTTTTAGTGGAAAATGCCATTATTTAATGGTATAGAAGATGTTCTGTTTGTTAAAGCATAAAATAGAGAATCCATCCTACAGTTCTGTTGTGACCTTGAACAAAGTCACTTAAGCTCTTTATGTCTATTCTGTGCAGAGAATTATACTTACGGTAACTGGTGTAGTGTCCTTATACTGAATAACAAAATGGTTTGAACTTACCCAGCAAAAAGTCCTATTAAGCTATGATCACCGTGCTAACGCTTTTTTGTAGTGTTTAAAATTATTGTACAGGTAGATATGCAATCTAGCTATACCCATTTAGAGGAGCAAGGGGAAGAGTGTGAAAATGGAGGAAATGCTGTTAATTCTGTATGCTTACATTTTTCTTTCTCACACTTTGGGGAAAGATACTCAGAAAATATAGGCCATCCCCTGCAGAAGGTCATGTGGCTGTATGGCAGCTCTGCACCTATTTCTCTTCAATCACAATTCCTTGAACTTAAAGGAAAAATTGACTGAAGCTGGATGGCATGGAAAAGTAAGACTGTAGATCTCATGTATTTCCCAGGGATTTTTAATCCATATAGTTGAAAGTCTTTGTCCTCTTGCCATTTGAGGGATTAATGACTAAATTTCTTGAACTCAAAAGTTGTAATCTATTTTTTTCTTTTAAAGATGAAAGATAATTTTACTTTTAGTCACATCTTTTCTTGAGTTCTATAAAAGGTAACACTCCAATGTAGTTGAACTCTTATAAGAAAAAATTTCAGTCTGTGTTAAATATGCCTTGTTTATAAATTTGTATAATGAATATTCTGTAGCTGCAGAAATACAACTTAGGTATAAAGTGGTCCCAACTCTAATAGAATGAGACACACATCTTCAATTCAGTGTCTAGTCTTCTTCTTCCTTTCCCAAACCAAACATCTTCTGCTGAATATCTCTGACTTTTTTATTCTTTAATGTCATGGACTTTTGCTAATGCATTAAGGTGTCTTTGACCTGTAAGCTGGTGGTCATTACTCATTTAAAATGAGGGGCAAAAAACAAAAACAAAAAATCTGTTGTGATGCTTTCGACTTATAAACTCAGGTGCTTTTTATGAAGCAGGACAACTGAAACAGTTAAGATACCAGAAAGTTGTAGCTCTGCAGTCACATTTGGAGCTCTACAAATGCCTATGATTTTTTTATTTTTTTCAATCAGATTCCATTTCTGTTGTATATGTAAAGTCTTAAAGAAGGCCAGTTCTGCCAAGCAAGTGAAAGGAGGAGGATTAATAACTCCTTAAGGGCAGCATTCTTCTAGCTAGAACTAGACCTGCTCGTGCATATACATTTCCCTTTGTTTGTCCCATTAGTGAACTCATCTTGTTTCTAGGGCCAAGAGAGCACTGTAAATTAGATTTCAATTTTGTTTAACATTTAATCTTCCTGCCAATAGGCATTAGTTGAATTCTCTTTGATTAAAGGATTTTTCCAATATGTTCAACTTGTGGACTGCAAGACACATGTAAGTGTAGCTACTGCAAAAAGTTCAGTTGCCACTCCATCCAGACTTCTCCCCTCCAGTACAACACAGAGTTACGATATGTAACTGCTCTTTCTTGCTGAAAATGTCACCTGCTCGAGTTCCTTCAGAGCACAGAATTTCATTCCTTTCTTCAGTGCTTCACTGAAATCAGTAGAAATTAAAAGTCAGAATGTCTTGAATGAAGGCCAAGCTATCAGGCAACAAAATGGTCTTGGTAAAAAGAATTTGGCAGTAGAAGGAACTCTCTCATGTGCATGGTCTTTAGAGAAAATACTGCAAGATCTTTTCTTCTTTTTTCTTCTTTTATTTTTTGGTCAATGTTTGTCATCAAAATTAGGATGTTCCCTATGGGATAAGTGAACTTAAAAGTTATTCTGTCCTGAAAATGAACAACAAATGAACTTGAAAATTCAAAATCAGCAAAACCAGAAAGCCTGATTTTAATTTTTTTTAATGAGAAAGTGGGGAAGAAAGTAGAAGAGTCAGACTTCATATAATCTTACAGTCCGAGTATTACAGAATTAACATGACTGCAACATGCCAAGGCTTAAAACAGAGCAAAGAATACCATAAATGCATCTGACACTTTTAACATCCTATGCTGAAAGTCTTTTAGGCATTTTCATATTGGGTGCATTTAGCTGGGCAATACTTCTGTCTTCAAGTTGGCAATGCAGAGGTCTGTATAAGGAAATGAGGATGATATTCCTTTATTATCATCACCAGAGTTAAGCACTGTGTACGGCTGTATTACATTTCTGATAGCCTGACTGAAACGATGGTATTCCCTCAGCTTGCATTTGCCTTGAGAGACTTATGGCACAAGTCTGTCCCATAGTTGATCCATGTAGGCACTCCCTCCACTGTAAGGCATACGGCACCAGAGACATAAAAATTTGTCTACTGTATAGATAACATTTCTTGATCCCTAGTAAATGAAGGTCTCTTGATTAATCACAAAATTTACCCTGAATTATTTTCCTAGCCTTCTGAAAAGAGCAGAATTGAAAAAGAGAGAAGACTTTGTTGTTGTTGTTGTTGTTGTTAAAATATTGACAGCCTTATGCTGAAATTTCATACATAAAAATATAAGTGGAAAATATTTATGTTACAAGTACTTTCCTTGTTTCATTTTCTATATAGCAATATATAGTTATGTTTTTATACTTCTTATGTTTCATAACATTAAATGTACTAACTGTCCCTAGTGCATCAGTAACGAACTGTTAGTGAAATCTGGCACAACTTTCAGATGCCTCTCAAAAGTACACAGACGTTGGATTTGGAATTGTCTTTATAAATATTCAGTAGAATCTGTCTAGTTTCAAGCAGTGTGACATACAGAAGCTAAACTCAAGACAGCCTTTCCTTTTCATAAAGGAAATTAAAATATATTCAAGGAATAAGTACACTTTAGCTTGATTTAATTTAAGCATATGGCTCCAGCGGTGTCCATGATACAGGGTGTTAGCCGAGTCCCAAATCTGAGGCAGTCAAAGAAACTTATTCCACTGACTGCAGTTACTTGTAAGGTGCTGTGATATGTAAGACAGTTTTATTCTCCAGTTTATCCGGAACATATATATTTTGATGAATCTGTAGGTTATTTGGGGTTTTGTTTCTAAGGAAAATTAAATTGGTTTGGGCTTTTTTTTTTTTATCATCTGTTTACAATGTTCATTCATTAGAGAACACGTGTATGTTGGTAGAATTGTTAATATTCTCATGAAGTTTGGATGCAAAAAAAGCAGGCTTTGTGACTGTGAGCTTCCTTTTTATGGAGGGCAATACATCAGCTTCTGCTAATGTAGAAAACCAATGTACCAAAAAAATAATTTGCATAATAATAAATGAAATTAGTTCCATGAGAGAAAAACACTTTCAGAGTGCTCAGTTTGTCAGAAAGTCTTCTCTGAGAATTCAGCATCACCTTTGCTGTATAATTTCTCCTCCTCCTCTTTTCTCCCCCCTTTCTTCACATACTGGAGAAAAGAAAGGCTAAGTTTTACCTAGTTAAGCCATTTCATGGCAGAAAGAAAGGATGGGCTAATTTTAAGTGCATAATGATTAATTCTATTACTAATTTTTAAAACTTCTATTTCTGAAGTTTTTCTTCAGCAAATTACTTCAGATTCTTTAGACATCAATTGCTTCTGATGGTCTCAACTTAAAAAAAAAAAAGAAAATATAAAACTTTCCTCCTGAAATGGCCTTGTGTCTATAAAATAGTAGCAGGCTATCTCCAGAGAAGGTGCAAAATGCAAGATAGTGGAAAATTTTAGAAGAGAATTAGTTGCTAATGAATATAATGAATGATTCACAGTACATGATTCACATTAAGAAACTCTTTGGTTTTGAATGGTTGATATTTCTATCATAACACAGCTTTAACCAATGCTGTTAAAGACTTTGAAAAATTAAAACAAACCTTAAAAATAAGATTCTTTCTTACTGTATTGACAAATTTCAAAGATTACACTGTGTAAAAAAAATGGCTGCAGAAAGGAAATATACATGCACATATAGCTCTTTTAAAATAAGATTACAAAGTGCATATAGTGCATAAGATTACAAAGTGCTGAAAAATAAGTTTTCCCTCAAGATTGCTTCTGTCACTTCAGTTTACTTCTGTTATATTCGTGCATTATAATATTCTTTTAACTGTGTATTTATAATAGCTTGTTTTACTGAACCTCATTTGTTGAAGATGATATACAGTACTTTCTACTTTCTGTAGAAAGAGATATTTGGGGTTTTATTTTTATTAGTCAATGTGTGTCATGGTTTAATCCCAGTCAGCAACTAAGCACCACACAGCCGCTCGCTCACTCTCCCCCTCTCCGGTGGGATGGGGGAGAAATCGGAGAAAAAAAGTAAAACACATGGGTTGAGATAAAGACAATAGGACAGCAGAGGAACAGAAAGCAGTAATTATAAAAGAGTATACAAAACAAGTGATGCACAGTGCAGTTGCTCACCACCCGCTGACCGATGCCCAGCCAGGCCCTGAGCAGCGATTGCTGCCCCCCAGCCAACTCCCCCCCCAGTTTCTATACTGAGCATGATGCCATATGGTATGGAATAGCCCTTTGGCCAGTTTGGGTCAGCTGTCCTGGCTGCGTTCCCTCCCAGCTTCCTGTGCACCTGACAGAGCACGGGAAGCTGAAAAGTCCTTGACTAGTACAAACACTACTTAGCAACAACTAAAACATCAGTGTGTTATCGACATTATTCTCATACTAAATCCAAAACACAGCACTATGCCAGCTACTAGGAAGAAAATTAACTCTATCCCAGCTGAAATCAGGACAATGTGTTTGTGGTCTCAGTACTTGCTGGATTATTTGTTGAATTTTGCTTTGAATGCAGAGCTATTGTTTACTCAAATGAGTGGTTTGTCAGGCATTGGAACAGATATGTTCCCTTCTCCAGCTCCTGTTCTAAACCCTTTAGGCAATCAGTTGCTCCACTAGATTAATGAGTCACGCTCTCTCCATTTTTAATTCAATTTAAAGTAGCTTCAAACAGATATTCTGAGATACTATCACAGTCTGTATGATAGCAGGTAGGGCAGTGAGATGAAGATCTTGGTGTCAATCGGCTTTGTGCTTGAGAAGAGACTTAAAGCAAGTTTGCTCCCCATGGTGAATGCTCTTGTCATTAAGCTGCTAAAGTAAAAAAAGGGTATTGACATCTCTTTTTCTTGTGTAATGTGAGAAGCCTGATAGGTTACTTGTTCCCTAAGATTTTTTCCATCCATGTTGCTTCACATACGGATATAGAGGCATTTAAAGGGCTATTTTGCTGTTTTGGAACATGCAACTATTTTGACAAAGTGAAGAATTTTGGTGTTATGCAACTTTTGGATGCCTAATTTAAGAGATTTATTTTTAAACATACGTGTCATTATAGAGGACTTTGAGTTCATTGTTTTTTAGTCTGGAGCTTTGAGCATCCAGGCTAATGAAACTGTGAAGTACAGAGTTGAAAGCTCAGAAGGTGAAAACCACCAAAATAATGGTAAGCTGTAACAAAGATGGTTGACTTCATGCAGGAGTCTGCCAAAGAGCTATGAAAAATTAAACCGTCATTTTTCATTTCCAAATAATAAGGCAGAAAATTATACGACTATAAAGTATTTTGTGCTACAGTTGTCCATCCCTGGAGCAGAGCTGTACTTTGCATTGAAAAAGGTACTAGTGTATTTTTGTGAAAACTGAAAAATAGCATATGATCATGGAATTATGGAGTGCATTGTAGTATGTGTGACAAAGTTCTGAATAAAGATTGTTCCAGATCTTACTCTTTCGGTGCAGATTGCTACTCTTCATCCAGCAGCTAACAGCAACCATTAAAGCCTGAGTTTCCTCTTAGGACTTGAGTGATATGAAGCATGCTTAGTTTTTCTGCACAGTCTGGATATGTGTATACGAGTTGGGAAAGGTTAGGGAGTAGAGTTTTTAAAATCTGAAGGCAACCCTGTGAAACATGAAAACTGTTTTTGTTGGAGACAGAATAACATCAATTGTAAATAAATTTCAGTAGAGCTGGGAAAAGCTGAATCCCTGGGCCTGCTCGATAGCATGATGAAGCTAGGTCTATTCAAAAGAAGATTGCCTGAATATAAGAAAATGGGTTAGTCCAAACACTTAACATTGGGCAAAATTTTGCATAACGGATAATTAATGTAAGATTTCTGAAATGGGAAGAATCAGCCATGTACTACTGCTAGTCCCAGCTTTCATCTCTGAGGGACAGACAGATATACCTCCTGGCCTTACTTTCTTTTCTATTTCTCTTGTGCATATTTTATTAAAATGAGCCATGTTTAGACATAGTGAACCTGATTGTTTTTCAAAGCAGTCAGGATATATGTTTAAAAAACCCGGCTGCAGGCAGAGCTCATTGAGGTCTCTACGAGTTAAGGGCTGGTTTAAGACTGGGTGCAGCTTTCCAAGATCTTTAGTGTTACTCATTATTGTACTGAGTCACAACAAGCATGTTGGAAGTGAATACATGTTATAGCTAAGTTTAAATCCCCAAACAAGCATTTCATTTCATTATTATGCTCCTGAATGTTGAAGAGAGAAGCATAAATTTTTACTTTTTTTTAGTTTATTAGCTTAGCAATTTTATTCAGACGTTTCTTAATATACGTAATGATACTTATAACAACAAAGCTTTATTGGCATCAAAAATGTCAGATCAAGACAAAGGCAAATTAAGAATTCTGATATTGATAAGCATGGAAACACCAAATGGAAACATTTTAAAGAGTGATCAGTGGAAGTGCTGACAAAAAAAAAGTTGAATAGAAATCCTGGTCCCATTGAAGTCAATGGGAACTTTGCTGCTGATCTCAGTGGAGAAAAGATTTTACTTCAGTTATGTCACTGCAGGAACAAAATAGCTTGAAATTGCTGAAAAGAACACAGTGAGAGTAAGAATATGATTATATTGGGGTATAAGCCCCAAAGGTAGGATTTGGGGAGTGGTGGGTGTGTTTCTTAATTGAGGAAAGAAAAAATTCTCCTTGAGCAAACTCTCTAAAATCTTTCATAAGACACATTAGTGTTTTCATATAGTCTAGACCTTCTGAAGCAGTAGTTACCTCTTTTTTTCACAGCAGTACTTTTTTATACACTGATACTGAGCACTCCTGTCTTTGCTGCTGTTCCTCTTAGTGGATTGCTGTCTGTCACAAATTTAAAGGTTCCCAATTCTTGTAGAATTGATTCAACAGATTCTCCTTAACACTCTTACACATTTATTGAATGCAGGTAAAAAAAATAAAACAAAACAAAACAAAACAAAAGCAGGTGATGCTTTCAAGGAGCTTCAGCAACTTTGATATCTTCAGATTATGCTTGTAGCTGAATGGCTTCTCTTGGAAAGATGGAAAATCTTTCCATCTACCACAGCTGCAGACAGGTATACGTATTTAGCAGAATATCAGCTCTTTACAGCACCAGGAAAACAAGACAAGACCTTCACCAGTGGAGGTCAAATAAAAGTTTGGTACCCTTTGAAAAATGGCAATTAGTCCTTATTTCTTTACTGGCAGGTTATCCATTGCCCAGGCATTGAGAGGTGGGTATCTGACAGCAGCTAGGGGTTTAAATAATTTTATGTCTTCACACTTATGCTTAATATGCAATTTATATTCAAGAATAATGATAAAATTTCTTAAAATCTATCGTCTCACCCTTCTATTTGGTGTTGATTTCTCTTTTTCCTCTGTCCTCTTGTTCTCTTTTAGATAATTTTTTCCTTCCATCTTAGGTAACATAGTAACATATGCTACTTATGTAATGATATTTAACATTTCTCTGTTAGATTTATTAGTTTTCCAAGAATAGTCCACAAATATTCTTAATAGAAAAATCATGAACATTTGACCCCTGTAGAAGCAATCCAAACAGCTTACTTGCACCCATTGTTTTTAGAACTGCTACTGATGTGAGTCTGCCTGTATGAAATCCAGACATTTGCCATGGTGTTTTGCACTTTCATGAAGAATTTTTTTGACAAGAACATTTTTTCTGCTGTTCATAAATATTTGGGGGATGTCAACAGACATGTTAGAAAAAAGACAAGGAGTGACATGCACTTTTCAAGCTGCCTTTCTGATCCTAAACCCATCAAGACAGGCAAAATTTCTTTCATTGACTTGACTCAGCCTTGCTGTTCCTTCCAAGAGCCATTGTGGTTTTCTTTTTTTTCTTTCTTTTAAACAGAAGAAAGTGAGAAGGAATAAAAAGACCTGTCTATTATCATCACTGTATTAACAGATAAAAAACTGCCAGTACCTACCATCTAACTAAGACTAAAAAGGCACTTAGTAACTGAATGGCCTGATAATGTGCGAGAGCTCTAATAGCTGGTTAGATCAATCAGTGTCTCAGCAGAGTCTTGACAAGTTGCTGATTTAATAGGCTGAGCCTGTTTCCAGCTGTTATTAGTCTAAAAGTTTTTAAGGTTTGAGAAGACTAAACTCAGCCTGGATTGTCATTGTAGTGCAGGCCAGGAATTTCTTCATTATTATAGTAAAAGCAGCCCATTTCTTCCCTACAAAAAAAAAAAAAAAAGTAGTATTTTTAACTATTTTTTTAGTTCTTTCCTTTACTTTTCAAGAAAGCAAAACTGAAGATGGCAAAGTTATCAGAGGCTGTCCATGGAGGCAAGATAAACTGAAATGAAGCTGCTAAGTGTGAATTAATGTTATGCTTTTCTTCTTATTAATCACTTTTTAAAATAAAAGTGTCTTAGATGTCAAGATGTCAATGTGTGATAACTGTGCAGCTAAAAAGCAGATGTTTTACTGGTTAAATGAAATGTCATCAAATACGAACATAGTTCTGAAAGAAAGCAGTACTGAAAATCATAATACCAAGAGTGAAACCAGAAGGAAAGGACTGTTGTTTGGTAACAAATCTGGAATATTGCTTTGACAACCCAAGCCACTGCAGTATTGTCAGCTGAGTAATCTATTTATGTCTTCCTGAGATGAATGGTAAAACTCCCACTCAGTTTGGCTTGGGAAGGAATTGAGCCATGTTATTTTTGCACAAAGGTAATCATTCAGCTATTTTTGGTTTAAATTAGAGTAGTCTCAGGACTTATATATGCTGGTTGGTGAGAACCGGCTAGTGGCGTTTCACAGGAGGAGGATTGCCTGGTGAGTAGCATGTTCCAGCTGCAGCAGTGCCTGCCTGCTAGCACATTCCTTATTAGAGAAGGAGAGAAAAAATGATAAATAATACTTATGCCTGTGTGACTTCAGCCAAGGATTTGCCTACCTCAGGGGATACACAGCTTTTCTAAATGACCCTTTATTCTGCTGCCATGTGAGGCTGGACGTGATCCAGAAAATCAACTTGTTTATAGCTGCAGTTTTAACACAGTTAAATATTAGCGCTTATCTTCAAGTGGCTCACTGTGTTTCTAGTCCAATTTTTTATCGTCTAAGAATAGTGGGATTTAAATATTTAAATAAATATTTTTGTAATTCTTCTAACTTAGAAAATAAAAATCTTTATAGAAAATAAAAACCTTTACTAAACTAAAGATAAATGACAAAAAGCGTATGTTTTGGAATTTGGTCGGTAATGACTGGATTTTGCTTTGTGTGGAACTTGTCACTGATAGGAAATCTTTGTTTCATTTTCTGTACTTCCTGAGCTTTTGGATTTCCGAGCTGTTCATGGTGCAATATTTTCTCATCATGTTTCAGAGCTCTCAGATACAGAGTGAATGGATAGTTTAGGAAAACTGCAGCTGAATTCTGGAGTGTGTTACATCCAAGCTGTCTTTCACAATCCAGCTGGAATGAGGAGATGAGTGGCTATGATGACTGACAGTGAGCGAGAGCTCTGCTCCAGCTGTTCATCTGGATGGCTTTTCTCCTCAGTATAATGTCCTTTGCAATTGGCTCTGCTGGGGATAGTTTCAATAACGAAGTGAAAAATACAGTGGTGGGAATGACTGTTCTCAGGCCTTCTGGTGACTTGAGTGCAACACATTAGAGGTTGTTGTGGTTTAAATCCCAGCTGGCGACTAAGCCCCAC